>JARKHS020010047.1:0-272509 GCA_030143305.2 Amblyomma americanum | reverse complement strand
CTCCAGACACAAGCATGTTTCGCCTTATCTCGGGCCACGTAATCTAGTTAGGCCACCACCGTCTTTGCTGCTCAAACCAGTAACGGGCCAGTAGGAGCTTTGCTGTTGAACTTGTATTTTCAGTACCTGGGCTTTAAGATGTTAGCTTTGGTAAATTCACACAAAAGAGGGAACTTCTAAAAATATATATTATCTGCTAAGCAAGTTGCCGTTATCTCGCCTTTCATAGTTTTTTTTTTCTTTCGCCTGCAACAGATGCGGAGGAAACTCTCATGATATTTTCTTTTTAGTAGAGGGAGCTTTGCTTAAGAAGGGTTAGTGGCAGCAGGGCATTTGGAGAAGCCTTGATTTTGGTAGGACTGCAGTAGATGTCTCCCCAGCGGCGAGTAAACTTTGTAATTCATATAAATTACAGAGTCTGCTCGGGAGCTTAGCTGATCCTTCTGTAAGGTTTATGGGGCGTAAAACGGGTAATTGAAACCACATGGGCTAAGATTTACGACACACTACCCTTAACCGGGTGGCAAAGCGTGTCGTAAAGACGGGTCCTCTGCACTGACCGGTGCTCCATACTGGGTAGCGATAAAAGCCATTTTCTTCCCGGCGGCTTCGTATAAGTCCTTGGATTGACTTGGCTCGGCCTCGCAAGTGGTTCTTGTCTTCTCATTATTTCCTGCCGGAACCGTCTTGAACGTTCTTCTGAGGCAGTCTTCTACTTTAGTGGGAACCTGTCGTCAGATGCGCCGATTCGAAGGCAGAGCCCTCTTTTCTGCCGCAGGTTCTTTCTGCGTTATCCGAGGAAAAATGTGCGCCTTCCTCTGGATTCATGACGAGGCGTGTCTGAGACCCTCAATTCTGTACAGCGTTATCAGCGGTACGAACAGTGCGTTGTTTCGCAGGGGCTATACTCCGTAGAAATAACAGAATTCTGCTCCTTTCCGTGCCTCAGTTCATCATTCATTAGCATTTTCTGGATGGTATGACGAAAGTTATGATTGGCACGAAGCAACCTTCAAGGCAGAGTTGAAGCAGGCATAAGCACTGATGCTATATGCACACATCACTGAAGGTATTGTCACAAAAATATGCATTCACATGGAAAAAAAGAGAGTAAATACATTAACGCACGAATGAATTCCATTCTAAGTGCTTTCATGAATTTATCATCTTGGCTGACTGACTAATATCACACTCGCTTTGACGTCACGTGCGTTTTTTTTTAGTTTTTTGCTCCGCGAGCCCTTAACTGTACCTGCTACCATCGTTTCCATAAGTGCACTTTACTCCGGCATTCAGCTTACTAGCCTTAAGGCAGAACGTACTCAGTTTAGGCGATCTTTGGAAAGGGCCCTTTTCTTTCAAGGCCGTAGGGATCGATACGTTCCCCCGTGCGGCGATAAGTGCCTGTCGCGTGGCTTGTGAAAGGCTTTATTCAGCGCATGTCAAGAGGTGGCCCCGCTGCGTGACAAGGCGGCGTCAGCCGCAGAGTCTCTATGTGGGCTGCAGGCACCGGTAAATGCGTTTCTCCACTACATTCGTTTTACTTCTCTCTGTGGTTCTTTTATTTTCTTTTTTTTCTGATAAACCCTTGCTTTGTGTCCCGAGTGCCTTTATGCACGGGATTTCGGAAGTGATTAAAAAATTGCGAAATGCAATAACGTCAAGAAAGACGCTTCTAAATCAGTGCGCTCAGTGGGGGCCATGAAACATTTGCAAGCAAGCCCCGCAGTGCTGTTACACTAAACTAAGACTTATTGAACTAAGACATTTAACCCTCTATGAAAGTATGAAGATTATATGTCAAAACGATGTCTCTGTACCAAACTTCCAGCTAACTATCTTAGCCTTCGCTCTAGACGACTTATTCGACCCAAGTAGAGTGGTTGGTCAGTTCGGTTTTGCTCTATCATTTGCTAGCCGTCCTGGTTAGCTTAGTTGGTAGAGCAACTGCCAAAAATGGGTGGTGAACCTAAGTTTGATCCCCGGAGCAATTCGTATATCTATTAAGGCCAGAAGTTTCCATAAAAGCTAAGTAGCTATCTTTTCTAGCCGCATGGCAACCTTTGGGTAGATGCTAATGAGGATATACTCCCTGATTGCAAATCTACTCCACCTTGGGAGTTTCCCCTAAAGCACTGCACAAATGATGGTTCTATTCTCCCACGCGCAGGAAAGACTGTTGCTACTGAGTATACATTTGATTTCTTTAAACGATGTAGGAAAGCTCTGAAACATGCGAAAAATTTTCTTCCAAGCTCTTAAAAACCACGACAGCGAAGAGGATACGATTTCTTTGTCAAAAACGGAGTGAAAGGGTTAAATTGTGTGCAAGCTTTCAGATCTAAGCAATAGAGATGGCTGATTGCGATGCGGCCTCCCGCTTCCCGAAAACAGCAGACATTGCCAAGTCCATATATGCTCCTTGACCACACATGACACATCAACAATTCGGCGCTCAATCTGCAGACCGCGAGACCACTTCAGGCTGCCTCCTTCCCGGGCTATATACCATTTGTAAACGATTATTACGAGCCCTTTCCTTTGGAAAATTCGATCCTCGAGGGGCACAAGCTTCGTCATAGGATAGAAAACCAAAAACCGCCGTAAGAAGTACTCCTTGTCATTGCGATCACAGCATGGCGGTCAAAATTTTAAACGTTGGCGTTAATGTTAACGTAAGAACCGACTACTTCGCTCTGCTTATCTCTCAGTAAATCGCAACAACCTTAAGTGCTTATATACCTATCCACAAAACCCAACTACACTGGAATTTTTTCGTTTCAGCTCCGCGGTTATATTCACTCCTTGGTTTGGTACCAAGCCCGTTCGCTGGTTTTCAGACGTAGGGCTCCATACACAATCCACCATGGTAGCATGTATTCATTCAGGATCTTTTTTTCCATCGACCTACTCGACATTCTTCGGGTAAAAACAAACCTTAGGTAGGTCCAATAAAATATTCTCGTTTTGCTTAGGTTTCATAGTTTGCGAGTCTTCCTTCTGTTTTCTGTAAATCTACGGACATGAATGGCTCAGTTCTAGTATGCGCAGATGCGCCTGCAAAACCCGGCGCAGCACTTTATTGCTTGGCGAGAATGCATTCGCAAATGCTTTTGCATCTTTTTGCAGCGGTACTAAATTCTCGCGGGTCTTGCAAGCCCATTCCAGCGTATGTGGTGGACGGAAGGATAGACTATAGCTGTCCACTGTTACAAGCTATTTATTGGACGAACAATGCCCTCAGATGAACTAGTACCTCAGTGCCGTCGCAGGTCATTATCGTCGTCGTTTTTAGAAACGCTACCTTCTTTGAAAGGTGACGACAAACCTTGGATAGAGGCTCTTACCAGATCCACATTCATGTCAAGCTGCGTAGTAGTCGTTGCGAGCGGCTAATATCATTGCAGAGGAATCTCGTCGTCACTCGCGTGGCAAACAAAATAACAGGGCAGCATAACGGCGGCTTTGACCGTGGCGTAAAAAAAAAATATTACAACCCTAGCGGCAATAACGAAGATGTTTTTCTCGCTTGACATGTCGTTACTGCAGCTTATCATTGGAACATTCGATGCTACCAAAGTTACCTCGCTATGATCAATAATTCATTGAGCGTACATAAGAAGTATGGCCAGCCGCACAGGAGCATTGTAGAAGGGATCACTGCAGAACAAGGTGTATCTTTTCGGATGCGCAGGGTAAGTGGAATTCTAGTGTACAAACCGGCGCGCACGCTGACAAAAGTACGTTTTCTTTGGAGAAACAACAGGTCACTATAGGTGGACCCCAGACCTAGCGTAGTGCTTACAAAAGTGGCGTACAGTAATGCTTATTAGTGGCAGGCAAGAACTCGTGTTCTCGCCGTGTTTGCAAAGAGGAGTTATTGCACGTTCTCTCCTTTCTACTACCAACAACAAAAAGAACGAAAATACTACCCTAAGGTGATGCTCTTAGTTCCTCTAAGAACAATGGCAGGGAAGGTTGATAAGACGCTCTAGATATGAATTGCAATTTGAACAGCCCCTGTTATCAGTTGACAACATAGTGCCAGAATGCTTGGTGGATCATAGGAACGTACGCGATAGTAGTACATGCGTTCAGTGGCTAGCCCAAGACACTCACCACTCCCCACCAGAGGGCGTCGGCGTAGCTTGTGAAGTCGGACTTTCCCTCGATGCCCAGCGCGTCCTTCTCGGCCAAATACATGAAGTAGGACGAAAATATCAGGCCCAGGAAGCCAATGTACAGCGTGGTGATGAGTTCCTGCACCGGCGCCAAAAAAGACACGTGACACTCGAACAACGGAAATGCACAATGGCTTGTTTCTTTTATGTTTCGCATTTTGCTCTCTAGTAGCTTAGCACCCTTCATTGTCCATGTTTTTTGGGGGAGAAATGGATCCAGGGCAGATATGTCATTAAAGGTTTTACAAAAAGGAAGAGAAAAAGTACCAGACAGGGTGAGTTTCTAAAGAACATTTTTACTAAATAATATATGTGTACTTTTCATTGCAAACACACAGAAGTGGGCTGAAGCTATCCCAGATTTAATAAGAGTCAACAATACAGAACTCCTAGAAGCAAGGAACTAACATTAACTTGCACGCAAAATAGAACAAGAACAGTGAAGCAAAGCCAATGAACCTCACCAGAAGCGCACAGTGGCTGGGCATGCGACACGGACTGTAAGCTATGAAATGCTGTTGAACCAGACACAATGTGCACGTATGTGGACGCAGCACAAATGTACTTAAAACACAGCAATTGTACACAGAACTATCTGCAGCCCCGTTTGCGATAGGAACACGAACGTTCAGATTTATCTTGGACTCTTCTCGTCTTCGTCTAATCTGCCGCGCCATTTTTCGCTTAAAATGTGTCACCAACTTGCCCAAATGTTTGCGGTTCTTACTGCAATATGAGATTGAGATTGTCGGCATTTCAATTCACGGGCGTCAGCACTAGGGGGATGCGGTGGGTAGAGACCGTTCCGGGTACAGAGCTGAGAAAGCTCGAATATGCAGCACGGGGGGTGTGAAGTGATGGGGCCTGAGGCTAATTGACACACTAGTGTAGGTCACGTGGATAGATGAGATGGTGGATAGAATATGGAGGGCGGGTCGTGTGGCGCGCGGGGCCACTAATGGTTCCATCACATGGCACTGATCTTAGAGGAGGCAGCCTCAATTCTAGCTCGAGTTAGTGCTGCGCCGGTTACTGCGCGAGCCACTATATTTTGCCGACGTGTATAAAAGTTTTGTACCACCGCTTTTATCTTCAATATTTGTGAGCGTGTGTGAGCGTTTGTTTAACTGCCTCTCAGTGTGGTGAGATATTACTGGCTTCCCCTGTAGTGCATGCGCGCAGTGAGACGCACCTGCCTATGTACAAACACTACGGATCCCAGCAGCCTCCAGGTGCCTCCTTGTCGGTCCACGTGGAGCATGCGTAGGATCTGGAGGAAACGAATTCCCCTGCACAAAAACGGGACAGAGAAAGGGTGACGGAAAGCATTGATCAACCGCTATTGACTAGGCACGCAGGTATATTTTTCTTCAAAAGTGACATGCTAAAGACTACGGGGCCTTCGTCATACCAGCTCAACCTATCAGTGATTCATCTTGGTTTAAACTCACCAAAAACAAAACAGTGCTCAATGAAGACAATGGGACGACCTGAAGAGTAGTAAGTTTTCTTACACGAAAACGTGATCAGTCACAAGGGGAGAGCAAACTAAATCATTGCGCATGATTGACTAGTTGGAAACTGAGAGGATTTGTGAAAAAAAAATAGAAACGCTATTTTAGCCTGATCTAATAACTGCTAGCTCGTTGAGAAAGTTCGGGCTGTTCCTCCTACGAGCATGTCAGTTTGTGCTGAACATCAGTCGTGATTGAAGCCGTAGTGAAGTCCAAATTTTCACTCTTATTGTTTAAAAGTCTTGCATGCGAGGAATAGCAAAAAGAATAAGAAACAAGCAGGTGAACTACCGAACTGTGTGTACAGTTATCAATATATATGGGTACTGGCGGCAGGAAAAGTAAATACACCACGAGTGCGGATTCAAAGTTTCTTTTTGAACCTGTCGTGACGATAACGGTTTAACTTGTCGGTAGAGGTTATGCAAAGCGTAGCGCGTCCCTCGAGCTCATCATTTTCTGCCTGCGGTATTGCGCTGTCCTGCAATAAAACGCTAAGAGAGCTTTCTTTGCTTATTAGATTTCGAGCCAATAAAATGTACACGCTTCATACACCATCGAGCATTCGGGATGTCAAGTAAAACATACTTGCCGTCCTAGAGAGAGAGAAATACTTAACCACCGCAACTCATGTTCAAGCCGCGTTTGTGCCGGTTGCCTTTTCGGCGTGCCTTAACACCCCTGATGTTCTCCGAAATCACATATTGTGTAGGATGCCGCTGGTAATGGTAGCTTGACGAGGCCACGGAGCCCTTTGTGGTTCCAGAGATGGAGCGGGGCACCAAATAAAAACTGTCTAAATACTAAACCTGTGTGACACTTCTTCTAGTCGTCGTGTGCTTATCACATCACATTTCTAATTAGGATATTTCAATTTTAACGGTAGGCTTACGAGACTTTTGCAACAGGGAAGAAAGATAAAGCGGGCATTACAGCACTAGGTGAAGCCGGTTTCCATGTGCTGTGAGGTGGGCAAAAATTAGTCCGCATGTATTCGGCCTAACCTGTAAAGATTAGCAAGGCAGGAATGTGGGCTCGTTGGTTGTACATTTGATGAGAATAACGCACCAAACAAGGGAAAAGGACTACTGAAACAATGAACACACGACAAGCGGGCTTTTCCTGTGTCCGTCGTTTCAGTTGTTTTTCCTGGTGTAGCGCGTTATTCCCATCAAGTGTAAAGATTTTCTTTTGCTTCAAGAAACCGCTGAAAATCACTAAAATTAAGGGCACAAAAAATTATAGAATGAAGAAAGCTAGAAAGCAGAAAACATTGGCTCTGTGAAGAATTTCTTCCCTTGACATTCTTTTCATTAGCTATAACACAGCAGCATTACATGCAAAGACTTAATATTGGCTGCCGCAGAGCGAAACTAGGCGACGTCCATGACCCATCGGTGCACCACCCCTCTTTGAGCTTTTTAACACTATTATTAACGAAAACTTACAATAGCACCTCTACCATGCCGAGTACTATATGTATGTTCTAAAATATTTTGAAACATGTACCTGATGGCTGAGGTAGCAAACACTTGGCCGTTCGAGCCAGCAACAAGGACCACAACAGAAGCGACAACGACGATGAGATCTGGAAAGATGAGACAAGGAAGAAAACGCAGTAACATATTTTCGGCTTCTTATAGCGCACGAACAAATACAAGCACTCAGCATAGGAAGCAGAATCGGTAAGGTAGAAGTTGGTGCCGCTGTGTCACTAATGTAGATAACAAATGTGTTTTAGTTCTTTCTGAATAGCTATAGTAGAGACAGCGCACTAGTATAGTTGTAGAACCCGGGCTAACAAAGAGGCAATGCTTCAAATTATGCGGCTAAGAGTGACGGCGAAACATTTGCTCTCGTCATGCGCCAGAGGCTGTGCAAGTCCACCTTTCCTGGACATGGCCAAGTAACGCCATCTGCCGAGCGCCAGTCACAAAAGGCACGTGACTTAAAGCGCATACTTACATTGCAATGAAAAGGAAACCATACAGCGGATTTCAAATGATGCCTGGCCATGTTGATTGAGATAGCTTACTTTTTCTGCCCGCTGCGAAGTATGGCTTGTAGAAAGGTTTCCATTCACGCAAAGTCTAGTTATGGTGGCGTTAGAAAGTTGTAGGGTTGTACTGCATGTTCATAAATTCTCGCACTAATTCTGGGTGTTCCGCACCAAGCGTCTTGCGGTGGCGGCCGCACGTACAAAAAGCGGTTGCCCAGATTTTCTGGGTTTGAAGTTTAGTATGCTAGAACATGTTCCGCTTCAAGGAGGGAAGCCGCGTGTTGGCGGAGTGCGTAGGAATGATCGTGCTTTTGACTCACTAACAAAGCGCGTAGTCTCGGCTTGAGAGTGGGACGACAAGGTTGGAGACAGAGGATATATTTCGGACCTACTATAAAACAAACATCGCAAAACTGTGCTTAATATTCAACCCATATTTAGGCCATTTAATGGCAAGATCTGTTATAAAACTCAGAACACCAAATTATGCTTTGATATTCTTCGAAAAAGTAGTTGAAAACCACATCGATGGCATCGGCAGAAAAAGCAGGTTAGTTCAGAGGAACAGTTCATTGTAGTGTATATGGATTGGAAACCCGGAACGCGGCTCCACACCTTCTTCAGTTCTGAGGCGCTCAAAGTACAACCACTGAGTTCTTAACTGGACAGCCCGCGCCCATGGCTTATACGGTGAGGACGCAGAAACTTTAATGTCACTCTCGCGTGCCTTAGCGAAGCACGTGATCCCAGCTGCAGCACCAACGCGAAAAACAGATCTGTCTTTACTGCTCGTACTCCGTGCGATCTGGGAAGACTTTTTTCGCTCGTAGATGTCCGGCCTATGCTATAATCAATCTCTATGCTGGCTGTACTAGCGCACATTTCTTCAGTGTTTTTAATCAATAAATAAATCGATGGCTTCCTGGTGGACAGTGCGTACGCGGAGTGTGTCACACAAATGCGTGTGAGACTCCATGCATGCACGTTGTCACAATTTTTATGGCCCCATAACTCCTTCCCACCTTACTGGCTTTTATTTAATGGTCAACCAATGGGTACTGAAGGACCTGACATAGAATGTATGGTGGGATGCATTCCATACCCAACGATGCTACCTAAGCTTGTATATCTAGAGTATTGAGAGCCAAATATCAAGCCAAAGTACAACAACGCTGAAATGGACATCTGTGTGACCACTAGTTTTACCTTGCGCAGGCGAAAATCGAAGCCCGGCAAGTTTTAGGCATAAAATTCCGGGTTTATTTTGATTAACGGATGCATTGCTAGTGGCAAAGCTAAACGAATCTCCATGAGAAAGCTGTTTCACGTAAAAAAAAACGGTACTTCGTCTTGTCTCTTATTTGTGGCCAGTACCAAAAATTGGCCCCATAGTGCATTTATTCGCAACCACCGCGCACGAGTATGACATACTACACGCAGGCGCATGCAACCTACGCCAACCCTTTTAACTTGATCTTGCCCTTCAAAATACGAGGTGTTTAAACTAAGGTTTCTGCAATTTTTAAAAACGGGCTCTTATTGTTAGAAGAGCGCTTTTTTTCGGCACGCACAGCACTGTAAGCGGTGCAGCACATCAGAATATAGCGAAGACGTGCTAACTATTATGCGGGTTAACTATAACACTGATTTGTTAGCATTTTAACTATTACTGTTAGTTTCCTTATTTATTGAGAGGCGTGTAGCTCACCGTAGCTAAAATCGATGTCAGATTTTAGCATATCAAGAACGCAGTTACCCCCGTGTTGCTGCCCTACAAAGTTTGGCTATTTCGGCAAATTACGTGCACTGGAACGATTGCTTTGTCTACAAGCTTTCCAAAAGCGCATGTATTTTGGCGCGATGTAGGTAATATTTGCTCGACCACAGCGCCGAGAATAATTCAGTGTTCGAAATTCTAAGAACACATTTGCATATTGCCTACGGTGGGCTATTTCATCATCATGATGATTCTGACTACACTCACTGGAGGCCAAATGCGTCTTCCATGTCTCCCCAATTAATGCTGTCCTTTGCCAGCTGCTGCTACCGTTTGCCCTTCAACTTCTTTATGTTATCCGCCCACCAAACTTTCTGCCGCTCCCTGCTACTATTGAATTCTTTTCAAACTTAATCTGCTACCCTTAAGGACGAGCGGATATCTTGCCTTCGCATTACATGCCCTGCCCAAGCCAATTTCTTCCTCTTGATTTCGACGAACATGTCATTAACCCGAGTTTGTGCCCTCACGCACTCCTACCTCTTCCGGTCTGTTAACGTTAAGTAGGTCTGCCATTTTTCTTTCCATAGCTCGCTGCGTTAAGCTGAACCCTTTTCGTTAGCCTCTACATTTCTGGCCCATACGTGAGTACAGGTAGGACACTACTGTTGTTTACTTTTTTTATGGAGGGATATTGGTAAACTGCCATTCATGATCTTAGAGAACCTTCCATATGCACTCCGCCCCATTCTTATCCTTCTAGTGATTTCCCTCTCATAATCCGGATGCTGCGGCCACTAATTGCCTTAAGTAGACGTATTCTTTTACCGCTTCCAGCACCTCGCTACCAGTTGTGAACTGCTGTTCCCTTGCGAGACTGTTCAACATTCATTGGGTTTTCTGCAGCTCAATTTTAAGACATACCATTTTGCTGTGCCTCTCTAACTCATTTACCATGCTTTGCAGCTCATCTCCGAATCGCAAATTACTTACATATTCTCCATTAACTCTTGTTCCCAACTGCTCCCAATCCAGGCATCAGAAAACCTCTTGTAAACAGGCGGTGAATAGCATTGGCGAGATCATGTCTGCCTGCCTGACACCCTTCCTTACTGGAATTTTATTGCTTACTTCATGACGGACTATGGTAGATGTGCAGTTGTTATAGCTATCTTCCAGTATTTTCACATGCCTCTCAATAAATAAGTGCGCTAACAATAAAAGTTAACAGTTAACTACTCAGAGTGAGTTAGCCAGTCTGCGGTTACCACGTGTAAGCTGTACTGTGCCGCGCTACTCTGCTAACAATGCTTTGACTAAAAAAGCGGTCTTTAACCCAGAAAACCTATTTTTAAAAAGCGCAGAACATCTTAGGTGAAACAACGGGAATATATATAAACAGCTTACGCGTACAGCTCCACAAGAACACGTTTACCCGATGAAGATGCAGGGGCATGTTCGGCACCGTGGACAGCGTGCAGATTTGTACAGTGAGAAATAAACCTAGGCCCGCGGGTGCGATCGCCGAGGCAGTTAAAAAACCGTGGGCATAACTTTAACGGCTTAATTTACATAAAAATAAAATCAACTGGTTGGGTAAGAAGCACGAATGCTATTGGAGCAGAAATTAAGATGTGGGATAGCAAATGCGCTCCACTCGTGATCAAATAGAGAGCTGGAAGATCGGCTATGCGAGAATCAGATTCTGTAGGTTGATCTCCATTTATAACTATCGTGAAGACCCTCCCACTTCACGCTTTGCTCTCGAAGCCTAGGTGTACTTATTACTCATAGAACGACAATGGCTTTAATAAAAGAACACCGCCACTGTTCGTAAAGCGTTAGGTTGTCTTGATAGAGAACTGGTGCCAGGTTTAAGCGTATTGCCTCTCATGCGGCAATTGGGTTGGGAAGAAAAATCCATATTTTCCGCTTATACGAAGAGCCCTGGATGCATGCATTGACCAGATTTCTCCCTAAATATGTTTATAAAAGCGGCACTGTAGTATTAGCCTGTCATCTCACTTGACTTTTGTCTGATGGATAAATTAAGAGAAAGTAAGCGATAACTGCTGGGATTTTCTCTTCCCGAGTCTCAGTACACTTCCTAAGTGAATTTAGTTTTAGTGTTGGGCCAAAACACCACGCTCGTATAAATCACTGCTAAAACTTATATTCATTGAGCAGAGAGACAGGCTGGTGGTTTCTTGCAAAAAAAAATGGAGACATAATTACGATAGTCACAATACGAAATGTGAACTGCGCTCAAATTTCACGGCCCCTGCCATGGCCGTGCCATGGTGGCGTGTTGCGCTGATAGCCACCATCCCGGTTCTTCCTGCGGCAGGCACCTTTTGGTCGTTCATTCCTCTGCTTTCACTATGACAGCTGGCGTTCTCTCTGCTGCCAACTGCAGCACGCCACATGTCACACGGCTACACACACCACCTGTAAAGCGGCGTGTTATCAACAACGACAGCGACGACGCGGAATGCAGGAACGGACACCCAAAAGGTGCACTGAGAGTGAACTTTCCATATACCTGTAATTAAGATGGTCTTTTGGAATTTGCATCCTTTCATGATTCAACAGCATTGGAGGACATGGCAACACGAACATAGAAAACAAGTGCAGCTTTCCCGTGAATTTTACCCATCTGCCCAAAGAGCCGCCTTAATAGCGCACCTTTTTCGGCGGTAATCTTCGATAATCCGTACATAATCTTTCCTCTTCTTCATAGAAATGTAATTCTAAGCTCATTGCTTTCACAGCCAGCGGCCTTGTCACATGTTGGACTCTAATGACCATGAAGAGGGAGTGATTAAGAGATACAGGCTTCATATAACAGTTGTCGTTGTTTTATTTTGCGCCAGTTTTCCTCTTCATTTCTGTCCACTGTGTTCCAAAGGCGCTCTGTGAAATAAGGGAGTGTTCTAAATGTGCCGCTGGATTTTCTGCGTCGAAGAGTGCGATTATTTCTCGAAAGCAGCCTCTGCATCAGTGTTTCGGAACGCCGACGTGCGAAACGGGCCCGTGGACCAAAACTTGTAGTAGTTGACTATTAGTTCGTTTTATGAATCGTAAATCTACATCTTTTGTTGCTGATGACACGTGTTAATTTACCTTTGAATTGTGCTTTATTTTCCAGAAAGTATACCGGTGCTATTGAGTCTAGATAATTGGTAGTGGCATTTTCTTAGTTCACCTCTTGTGGCCTCCGTCCTGAAGGCATCGTAGTCGTGCTACCCGCGCGCTCACCTAAATTACTGGAAGATAGCACGCGCACTTTAAATGGCTAAAAAGAGGCCGTAGAGCAACACGGTTCTTACTTGCAGCGTTAGCCGACTTCCCAATGGAATTGTGATCGTTCAAAGATAAATTTGAGACATGAAAAGCATATAGGAACATATGCTCAACATATAGGGACGTATCCTGCACTCAAAACAAAATACAAGTCGTCAGAGAGCGTGAGAGAAGGAAGCTGTAAACATTGAATCCAAATAGAGTGTAGAAAATTGGGCGTTACAGCATTTAACAATAGCGGGATTGGAACAGTACCCATACCGAGACGTGCGTAACGTGTGTACAGAGATACGAGTACTACCTCGATGGAAAGAAACGCGAAGAACCCGGCGCCAACACACTCCTCTGTTGGAATTTATTTTCATCGCGCTTTTGCCTGGGTGGCACGAAAGAGACGTTAGAGTAGTCCTAGAATGAATCATGAACGAGTCTTGTGTCTTTTTGCTATTGCTGAAGTAAAAGCGCGGTGAAAAGAAATTGAAACAGCGGAGCGTGTTGTCGCCGGGTTGTTCGCATTTCTTTCCATCGAGGTAGCACCTTTGGCTTCGGGCGGATGCAGATATTGAATATTTAAATACCCATGAAGTATATCTCAAGACGAAAAGAATGAGTGGGGCATACTGAAGCATAGAGGGGTAGGCGGCCGGAGTACATATGAAGTAATACGAGGCCTTTAGAGCGCTGTAATGTTTCTGGGACAGTCGTTTGCGAACGCGGTTCAGTGCAAGAAATCTGATATCTTACCAAGACTGAGTGATCAACCAAACAACGGTTGTGAAATTTGATCTAGGGGCGCACGAAATGTCAACAAACGATGTTGGGTAGAGGGTTATGAATTCGTCGTCGTTTGAAGTACGGGAAGCAGTGAATAAAATTTTGTTCGGGGAGACATTACGAAAGTTAGATGACAAAAGTGGACAGCAAAAGTCTCCATGTTCAGTGAATTGAGGCCTCGCACTGGAGAAAATGCACTAGAAAGCTTGCGACAGACCACAAAGAAAGCATGCGGGAAGAGGGAATTTCCACGAGACTAAAAAAAAGTACCTGCAGACAAAAGAATTTCGAACAAAAGAATCCTTGCATGAATACAGAGCTCAAATGAAAGAAATCCGGAACGAAAGAGTGTCCGGAAAGTTTAAAGGCCATATGCCCTTAACGGCGAGCCTAGATAAGGATGCGTTAGAGCCCGGCACTATAGAAGAAGGCATGAAAAGGTAGATATTTATGGTTGCATGCAGGTGCAGTGTAAAACATGTTCGACATGCTGTGTTGTGCTCTAGAGGTATACACACATATCTGTTTAAGCAGACATGACAGATGCTATGGGTTTCAAGGATAATGAGAGGAAAATTCACGCATCAGCAGTGAAGAATGTAAAGAAAATACTAGATTAATGGTGGCGGAAAAGCAAAACATGAAAATTGAAGGACCCGTCTCTGAAAGCAAAACATTTTCACCTTAGGAAACTAGATACAACTTAAAATGAAAAAGAATTACTAAATCAATGGAATTAAAGAACAAAAATCAAATGAATAAAACAGCTACATAATTTACTAGGCAAGGTGCCGCTAACCACCGCCTCGATTCAAAGGGGATACCAATAAGATCTACTTGTATACTTAGAAGATCTCGCTGTGTGTTTAGCGGGGTATGCACTACGCGTTGAACTGTTCAAGCATCAATTAGGAGGGTATTGTGTGCTAAGTAAAAATATTTTCCGCCTGCAAACAGTTTCCCCTTACGCGAGCCGGAGTGCCCAATAGGCTGTATTTTTTTTTTGCCGGCCGGTTTTTTGCGCCAAGCTATACTCCCTACAATAATGTGGGTCAGCACCGCTGCAAACTTGTGGTATTTTGTGAACTGACAGCCGCCTGATGCTATTTATATCGGCGGCTGAATTATGAGGCTGGAAGTTGTTAAAGTTAACTTGGCACAAGCTTCGCAGATTAACAGGGGTGGACTCTGCTGGATTTGCAGCGGAGATTTTCAATGCTCGTTTTAGAAACAAAGCACGCTCTGTATTAACAATCTGTCCGTCAGCGTAAGAGATCGTCCTGCAAAGTAACAGGACTTGACCTATCACCTCACAATGAATAAAGTTTATCGTGGAGATAATCATTGCACCCCGTGATGCAAATCAATCCACTGCCTCCTGCATATTTCGTATCTTTCCTTGTAGATCAGACAGCGAAAAGAGAACGAAACGTGCCGTAAGGTATGAGATCGATTCATTGAAATTATTTTTGCTGATTGCGTAGCCATAGCTGCTTCATTAATAAATTATTATTCACGGCTCAGAACAACGGCAACAAGAAGCCGATTGCCGAAGTACAAGCAGAAAGAACAATTTCAAAGAAGAACCCACGTCAATACAAGCAAGATACATATGTTTTCCAGCAGTCGAAGGGCTGTCTGAATGATTTGTGTCTTTGAATTGTCTTTGAATTGCTCTGTTTTATTTTTGGTCGAAGTTTTTCGATTGCACGGAGTATATTTGGCTTCGGTCAAAAGCCTTCGGTACGCATTCAGAACAGTCGAATGAACTCAGCACTGAAAGTCACAGTGATGTCCCGTATGTCCGGACCTTTAACAGCTAAACATGTTTTGTATTTTTTATTTCTATTAAATTGGAATGTATAATTAGCGTGAGGTTTTAATCAAGGCGCTCACAACAGTGGTATGGGTACCATGCATTGTCGTGCTTTACAGCTTCTGTGTTCCGTGATCACTCATTTTTCATTAGTTGCAGCTTGAGTCCTGCGTGGCGAGCACTATAGGTTCATTGAAGCTATGGAAATGTAAACCAGTGCAAAGATGATCAGATCTGTACTTAGCAACACTCAGACAAAAATAATAATGATAATATTGGTTGGTTTTTGGGGAAAGGAAATGGTGCAGTATCTCTCTCATATATCGTTGGACACATGGGAAGGAATAAAGGAGGGAGTGAAAGAAGAAAGGAAGAATGAGGTGCCGTAGTGGAGGGCTCCGGAATAATTTCGACCACCTGGGGATCTTTAACGTGCACTGACATCGCACAGCACACGGGCGCCTTAGCGTTTTGCCTCCATAAAAACGCAGCCGCCGCGGTCGGGGTCGAACCCGGGAACTCCGGATCAGTAGCCGAGCGCTCTAACCACTGAGCCGCCGCGGCGGGTAGAAAAATAAGAACTTTCGATTTCCCTGGCATTGAGATCTGCGTTTCAATGCGGTCTAAGTGCAGGTTTTTCTTTTCGTTCGTTCGTTGATCGTGCAATAGAATGGCGTGAAAAGGCACCAAAGAGTTAAAGCAACAAAACTGACAAAACAAATAAAAAAATAACGTGTACTTCATGGACGATTTTCATTTGGAGAATACTCGACGCGTTTCCCAAGTTTATTCCCTCCGTTCGACTTTGATTATCACTTTCGGCGCAACTGATACTGTATCGTCGAGATGCTTTATGGTAATAGCTGTTTTAAGTCACTGTGGTGTAGCACATTTGGTTGGATGGCACATGTTGTCTCTGTTTTTTTAGCGAACACTTTAATATTACAATCGTTTTCGCAGAGGCAGTGTCGCATCCCATGAAATCTCGAACACTTTTCAAAAATATCCTTTTTGCAGCCAAATTTTGTCGAGCCACAGCAGCAAGGGTAATCGCGCTTTCGAAATTCTAAAAACTGAATGGTTATGATTAGCGACCGGCTACAAGTCTCCAATTGCAACTAGGCTCCTAACTCTAGTAGTTAGAATGTTAATTATTAAAATTAGTTAATCAGCTTAGTACTTAACACGATTCACTGGTTTATTGGTGTCCACCAGCACTAGTAATAGTATGCCACAAAAGCCTTATTTTTACCCCAAAAAGCCTATTTTGAAATATTTTGAAAGTGTTCGCGGAAACATCGGGTATAAGAGTGCAAATGAAACTTAATGGGAGACACTGGCTTCCTGAGTTTTGCGGCTACTACGCGCCAGAGAGAGCTAATAGCAAAAATGCATGTAGGCTTGTAGAGGAGCGCTGGAGGCGGCTAGTGCTGACAACGCATCCTCTTCCTCTACGGCGAGTGGTTTGTTTATCAGGTCATATAAGAGCTGCTGTCCAGTTACTGCACCATTTCCCTTCCTCAAAAACCACTAAGTAATGTTCGCATGCAGCTGCTTCGGCTCTCTGGAGCGAACGTCGCACACACGGCAGCAATTCCGACAGTGCTGCCGGTAAACATGAACTAAGTTCGGCTGCCCATCGTGGTCGTCGCCGGTGCGGGGCGGATGCTGCTGCTACTGGCCAATAGCCAATGAACACCGGAATGTCTTGGCGTCTTCATACCGTTGCGGAGAGATCAGAGACACATTTAGACAGGAATGCAGAACCTCAGTACATGTCTTGAGATCATTGCAGTGAAAATGAAACCACAAATACTTCTTGTATTTGTCTAGCACAGACGTCTCATTACTACTTGAAGCTTTCCAGTAGCACAGCCAAGAGTCCGCATATTTTGCGATATGAGACAATGAGTAAGATCTCCACAAGACGTCTTTATAACGTGTGCTATCGTTCTCCAAATTACGGATGTAAGACACCTTAGAAGACCACGACACGTTTAAGAGGCAATTATATCAAGCGGAAACATGCTTGAAAAAGATATGCAAAAACTTTCCTAATCACTCCTGCGATCGTGTATGCATAATGCCTACCTCGAAAGCATGTATTGGGATCTCGCCCGCAGGGCTGTCTGCGCAGGCACCAACGTATAGAAATGTGGTATTGCGCCGGCATATTGCAATAAACCTTGTTCTGTTTCTTTTTCACGTACTATAAATCATCAGTTACCGTAAGAAAATTCATGTTTCAGTGGTCTTGTTTGTGTTTGATTTCGCGCTAATACTGGCTATATATTCGTATGCAGCACCCGATTAATGCGCGGCAAGTGTCTCACTCGCAAGAGGAGGAGGACATATATGTACAGTCCCTGCCAAAAGTAACCGTGCTGTACAGCTTGCTTCTCCTTTATATAGTGGAGCCCTTAAAATATTGGAAGATGAGGAGAAGAATTCCTCTGACTTCACAGTGATTTGTCATTTGATGGGTGCGATAACTGTTCCGCTACACAACTGAGAAGCAAACCGTGCAGCCTGGTTCTTTTTGGTAAAGGGGGTACATGTCCATTAGCGTCAAAACAAAAACGAACACGACCAATGAAACCAGATATTTTGAAGAGTTACTGATGATCTCTAGTACATCTAAAATAGAGCAAAATATGCAATATGCCGGAGATACACATCCTTTCTAGAAGGCGGTGGCTGCGCAGACCACCCTGTGGGCGGTATCCTAAAGCATGCTGTTCAGGCAGGTAATGTGCTTATACCGCCACATCTGCGCATGTTGAGCGTTTATAATCAGCATGGTTATCTGAGGCCGTATTCTATAAGCTGTCCAGTATATAGAGTTCATTTCGAGTCCATCTAGTTTTCTGTTATTTTATCACTCCGATATACCAGCGGCTTTGAAGCGTCCGTGGGAAGCGACACGACCATTGGGCGGTTGGCGACCAGGCCTCGCTGTTGGCTGTCATAGGCTGCTTCCCACGGACGCTTGAAAGCCACGGGTGACTAACGAGGGGGGACCAGATGGACAAATGGACAATGGACAGATATGGAATATGGTCCCTCGAGAAGTTTTGCCAATATTTTAATAAAACAGCACTAGCCTTCACAACACGCGATATCTCGTCCTACGTTAATCATAAAAGTCGCTGATTGGTCGAGGAGGCTTCACATTACAAGGTCACGTGACCTTGCCCTGCCCACCTGCACAGGGAAACATGCGCAGCAGCGTACGTTGTGAATAAATTAATTCTCCAAAGGCAAATTCAGTTGCAACCTGCCCGCCAAGGAACTTCATATCATGCAATTTCACGTCCTCTGTTAGTCACTAAAGTGGCTGCTTAATAAAGAGGGGGATGACTACACAAGGCCTCGTGACCACGGAGCGAAAATACAAGCTGAAAAACAAGGGGGAGCGCACAACCGGGAAAGAGCATGAGAAGCAGGTTGCAGCGGGTTCTCGGCGGCCTCACTCAGTGCGTGATTGTGTGTGTGCAAATAGAGATACGAAGGCAGTGACAACGTTGTGTATAAGATGAAAGAACTGACACCGACACACAAACATGTAGCAGCAACGTTGTCTTTAATGCTGTCGAATTTAGCTCAGAAAGTAATTTAAGAGTGCCCTTAACTTTCTCCAGTTGAAGATGGAGGGAATCTATTTGCTGCCGAAAACCACGAAAACAGCCGTACATCGTTCATTTGAAAAATGTAGTGAGATGTCTGAAAGCAGCTGTTGCGTATGCGTCTAAACGTCAAGATAACCTCAGAGGAGCAGGTGCCTAAATGAGCTGATATCTTTGCATTTTGGAATTGTGGTGCCACCTGGGCATTTGCGCTATTGACGTGTAAATGGTGTTCGTGAGGTCATGATTAGAAGGGCCACCTCTATCTCAGACATTACAAGCTGTATCCGAGAACATTTGCCGTCGACGGCAGGCAACGCCAGAGCGATCAATTTACTGAGTGCTAGACTTAAATACGTGATAGTTTAACTGTGGCGGTGGGCTGTTGCAGAACGAGTCCACCCAAGTTCATTCACACGAGCATCCGTCTTGGGCGAACAACATGAGCATGTGAAATCAAGGTACAGCAGCATCAGCCCTGCATATAAGGATTAAGATTAATTTATTTCATGCGGCCTCAGACCACTGCCCAAAGTACGAAGCGTGGTGCGCTCAGGGCAGAAAGACGGATCACAGGTAAATATTTGCAATGGAATAGCAAGTTTGATGTTTTGGGGCATGAACTTTCTCAAATCGATTAATTTATTGCGCAGAATCAAAAATCAGTTTCTCGTAGCAAGAGTCTTAGTGTTTTTGTAGGTAATATCCTATTTTTTATACACCTTGTAATCATAACGAAAGTAGAAGTAAAACTGTGATAAGTGGCACAAACGAAAGAAAGTAGAAAGTGAGGAATGAAATGACCAAAAGAAGGAAGAAGGGAAAGTGAAAGAGGAAAATTAACTGAAGGCAGGCGGCAAAAAACTGCAAGGAAGAATGAACTAAAGAGAGTAAAGTGATATTTTTGCTCATTATAAAGCAGCGCCATCTATACTGTATCTTGGAAGTGAAACTTTTTGCCAGCTACCTCAGTCCTATGTTTTACAGTGGTATGCTCCTTTCGCAAGAAAATCAGTCTACTCTGAAGTCAATTAGCTTGTGTATTCCTCTCATAATATGACGTTGACACCCTTCCGCCCCGTTGAACAAGTTTATCCTAACCTCTAGGCCTTTTGTAGGACATTCCTACATCACTTCTTCAACAGCAATGAACAGCAAACCTAACAAGAAATCACCAACCTGTATTTTTACAGTGTCCGACGCTAAAGCAATGGCGATAAAATTTATTTTCTTATTGTCTTTAACGTGTCCCAAATCGCGCTCTCCTACAAGCGAAGAAGCACCAACGCTAAGGCGCGGTTAAAAATGCCGTGCCGTAATAGAGCTTGTCAGCGTACATTGTGCATGAAACGTGGCAGCCTTTCACATCTAATTATTGCGGCAATTTCTTTCAAGCAATTCTGCGCGTTGCGCTTCGCATGTGGAGCAAACTTTTCGTGACGGGAACGCTAATATCTACATACTGCCGTGAGCATTTCGCGGAAGAAAAAAAAAGTATACTGAGATCTTCCATGAGAGGGTTTTTAAGAAGAGCGCCCTCCTTACGAGCTACTACGCGAAACACTGGCGGCAAAAGAATAGCCTTTTTGTAAGCGTAGAATGTCTAACAAGCAATTGCACTATCTTTTGGCTTCTTTTTCTGCCCAGTAAATTCATGACGCATTAGCTTGATGGCTGTAATAAAACTCGTTTCTCGAGTTGTAGTCATGAAACTTGCAACTAATTGCATTATACCGAGTGTCGCCGTGGCGCATTAGATTTATTGTTTGGCGCATTAGATTTATTGTTTCTTGTACGTTGCGTCAAGCACGCAGATCTGGTGCTGTTTTAAAGGCTGCGTACAAAATGTTGCTAAATATTGGATATTTATGCGGCCGAAGTTACTGCTTGATTGGACTGCAGCCAATTAATATCGACTGGCTGAGGTCGGTTAATATAAAGTGAAGTCCACAATATTTTTTAGCATTTGGTTTCCAAATTAACATTAGGTTGTTCTTCAGAACGCTGTGACTTTATAACGATTCTCACTGTCATAAAAAGAGACAACTCTCATACCTTTTTCTGCTATAGAAAAAATCTGTGACAGGTATGCCTTTATCGGTACGATTTATTGGTACGATTTATCGGTGCTTAGACATCTTCGCGGCAGTCTTTTCTTTTAATGCAAGAACGAACCAGTGAAGGACAAGAGCGTCGAGTTTGTGACGAACGACAACGATCACAAATATTAGTCGTAGTAGTAGTAGTGGTAGTAGTAGTAGTAGTAGTAGCAGTAATAGTAGTAGTGGAAGTAGTAGTAGTAGTGGCGGTGGTGGTGGTAGTAGTAGTAGTAGTAGTAGCAGTAGTAGTAGTAGTAGCAGTAGTAGTAGTACAGGTTATGTTACTGAGTACTAGTCCCACTCGAACCGCATTTGCTGGTGCAGTATGGTTCCTTTTGCAGTAGCTTTAGCGCTCGGTTGGAGGCGCATATCTCGATCCATAGCGCTACCATGGGCTCACCTGCTTTCAATGAGCATAAGCTCTCCGGTAGCCAGGAGTTGGGTTCTCTCGGGTGCACTGCTTAAAGAAAAAGCTTTGTATAGCCCAACCATGCACAGACTGCCACACATTAGCAATGGTGTTTTTCGACCATGCCGCAATTTCCCCAATACATCCTTACCATCCTCACCGCGGACACAAGACTATGTTACATGACCAACAAGCTTGGGCTTAAATGACCCGTGCACTGAATTCCTTGCCACTGTTTGTCGCTGCGCGAATGTCGCTCCGAGCACGTTTCTCGACTGAAAAAAAAAAAGGGGGGGGGGGTGGGGTTCGTCACCGCTCTCACCGATGATGGAGATGGGCTTTCGCGCGAAGCGAAGCCGACCCCAGAATCCCAGGTACTTGCTCCGGCATCCAGCTGCCCAGAGCCGCACGCAGTACTCCATTCCGAAGAAGACGACGAGAAAAATCTCCTGCAAGAAGGAAGCAGAAAAAAGAGAGCGAAAAATTGTCACTGCTTTTCTCACGTTTCGTGATTTTCTTTCCGTCGCTTTCTTTACCTGCCTTTCGCTCTGGTCTCACAGCTCTTCACGCAGGTTTTCCTTTTTTGTTTCGCAGTTTCTTCCCAGAACTGTTCTCAACTCGCTTGAATAACTGTTAATACTTTCACGCATAAATCTCAATGACGTGCTCTTGTCCCACCAATTACGTCTACCAGTTAGGTGCAGCCGCGGGATAACTGTAATTAAAACGCACAAAAACTGACAATACGTGCTAGACATCTGTATGTGTGACAGAACAGTGAGGCAATCATAATGCGCGAGTGTAAACTGGCAGCTTTCATTCAAATGAAAAACCTGTATTATAATTTTGTTTCATCATGTGGGCGGAAAGTTTAAATTGTGGTGTGGAATTGGAGTTAGGTGAAAATGAGGAGCAGGTTTTGATTTTTTGCTATGAAAGTTACTATTAGGAGCCCAACCGGATTGCAACCTGAGCTCGTCCCATATTCACATCACCATTTATTCACTTCGCCAACGCTGCAAACTTTAAGGAGGGGGGGGGGGGGGGGGGGGGTTCGTCGTTCAGCTGATGAGAAGCGCCGAGTTGTCACGCGATCTGAGATCGAGGCCCGTGCCCGGAAGGTTGCATGTTCGTGGTGACATCAGTGCACACGGTCACATGACCAGCGCTGTTCTCACGGGTGTGTCATACGTTCCGCCCAACAGACCTTTTCGCCGGTTCAAACCTCCTCTCTTGTCTACGTGGCTAACTTCAGTGAGTGCAAGGAAGCGTCGAGTAGCTGGATGATTTGGCGCATTGCATTCTTTCAGTCTAGCGTGCTACGCAGCATAACTGCGCAATGCTAAGCAACGCTTGTTTTAATGGAACAATTTTTTATAGAACTTGCCGCATAATATTTGTATAGAGAGCCTCGCCTTCAGACATGCAGGCCGAATTGAAAGGGATTTTGCTACAACTACAACCTGTAAATAGGCTAGTAAATGGTGCTCGCATGACTCGAGGAGGAATAAAAGCCAAAACGCAGTACGCCGTCGCAGTACCTTCAAAGAAAGTACCTTCAAAGGCAGTACCTTATTGGCGCAAGAAACACTTAATTCTCCCTACGTTAAAATCAGCAGAACACCGGTGTAAGTCGATTGAAATTTTTTTCTGATGACGAGAAGAGTTAAATTAATGCCACGCAGCTGCATATAAAAGTGTTAAAAGAGTCCCAAGCTGACGTGCAACTTCAATACTTCATAGGGAAACAATAGCTGCGTAGACAAATTCCTTCGCTCGAGTTTAAAATTTGAGAAACTCGACTTAATATTGTTTTAGGTGAGATAGCGAAGGGCTGCCTTAAATGTCGCTATAAAACTAATCATCATGAAAGGTACAAAAAGGCGAGAAAGACGTCACTCTATCTTTAATTCAATTCTTTGGGAGGTCACTAAAAAAAGTACACTCAAGCTAAAACTTAATATACGGGAGAACCGACAAAATATGCACAAATGGTTTGAGACATTCGTTCTTTTTCAACTTGAATCTTCGCTTTGTTGTTTTCAGAACGTTGCAACGTTTTAAAATAAAATGCAGTTGAACATGAACTCTGAATATCCACTCTACCGGTCCATTATCAGTTACTGCAGGTTCGTCGTCACACAAAAAGGTAGGACATATTTGTTGGCGTAAGTGCCAGGGGCTACAGGGTTATTCGATACTTCACTCCAGTACATGTTTCACGGAGAAGAGTATGTTCTCACCCCAACGGGCTAGAGAGCAATAAACACTGGAGGAGCTATGAGCCTTTTCTGTCATTCTTCTGTAACTGCTACCTGGGACACATTGGATAGTGTATGATACCTTGGTCTAGCGAATTCAACGCGCTCATGATCTTTTCTACCAACATCCCTGAAAGCGGTCTGAAGCTTAGTATGCCACCTAAGATGGACCGAAGGAAGCGTGCAAAGATAATTTCTGCGATTTGTGCTACACACACAGGAGATAGGAGGATGGTTAACAGTTAAGAAGCTCCGTATACCTCATGGTCAGCCTTTTAGACAATTGCACAGGCTATACGCGTATTAAAACCGTTGTTAAGCGCAACAGAATATGCGAACCGAATGCATCAACGTTTAAAGCTCCTCTAGGCCAGGATCTCTTCTTTATCCGAACGTCACTGCTTCATTGTAGTGCGCCTCTTTAACACTGCAACCTCCCTCAGCAGGCCACTGCTCAAACAAGAGCTGTCTCATAGCGAAACATGTGTCATTCACTCACCTGCCATGACAACAGCGTTCTTGAGCTAAATCTTAAACCATACGTTCATCTTGCGACACAAGTACGCGCTCCTGAACTCGTGCAACTATCGTCCCGAACGAGCAGGACCTCTTCCCAACTCGGTCAGTAGTCTGCTTTCTCTGAACGCGAAGGGATAAATGGAGCCGGATTCAAGGATGCTTTCTCGAAGGTGGTGCGTATTATGTCAGTTACAGAAAAAGAATGCACGGGATTCTGCTCAATAAGCTATATAATAGGAAACAAGGCGGTATCCGTGCCCTAATCACATAGTCATTATTTAGCTGTTTCAGCACAATAAGCAAAACGCGGAAAAATTTTTGTAGCTTTAAGTGAAAAAGCCTTTCTTGGCTTGCGAACAGTGTCATCAAATTTGTGATAAATTAAAGAGCGATACAGCCTCTGGGCAGAAATTTAAAACAGAGCATGTCTAGAACGTAAAATGATACGCGAAGAAAAGAGGAGAGACAAGGATACTTGA
This sequence comes from Amblyomma americanum, assembly GCA_030143305.2. Classification (NCBI taxonomy): domain Eukaryota; kingdom Metazoa; phylum Arthropoda; class Arachnida; order Ixodida; family Ixodidae; genus Amblyomma; species Amblyomma americanum. The sequence goes on along the minus strand of JARKHS020010047.1, from coordinate 247,812 downwards.
GCAGTTGTATGAAGAGTACAGCTGCCTCCCCTCTTCGCAGCGGTTTTCAGAAGGGTGTGGAGGTAACATACGGGCAACTTGCGCCGTAGAACCGCAAAAAAGCATTGGTGGCAAGGCGTACACTACGTGTTTGTCTTGGTACTTTAAACTCCTTCAGCATTTCAATTGAATTACTATTTGTAGCCGAAAGGTTCTGTTTTATATGTCACTACTTTTAAATTACTGTGTGCAGCAGTCACAATAAGGAGCTATTGAGGCGCACAGTTTGGTAGCTCCTGTTTAACCTGTAGGAGATTCGTGCACTTTATTTTGCAAAAACAATCGCAACAAACGGAGGCGACACCTTCTGTCTTCTAAAAAAGTTCAGCCGGGCGTTCTCGACTACTCGCTGAAAAATGGAAGAGCATAACGTGCACCTGTCGACGCATAGCTCCACTCTTAAGGAGTCATGTGCTTCGTAACGAAGAAATGCGGGTACATGCCACAGACAGCCGTTACTAGAGCTGTTCATTCATGTCGCGACGTTCGTACTGGGAATCATACTGCAAATAGGGCACCGAGAATTCTGCTTCTCGGTCTAAGCATTTGTCGTGACCCACTATTCGAGGATGTAAACGCAGACACCACCTTTGAACTTCATTTGCCAGTAGTTGATTGCACCCGAAGCTTTTCTTCCCCCGTGCTCTCCGAGATAAGAATAGTAAATTTTGCTCTCTCAGATTGCTGCACATTCTGCTAGTAACCAATTTTTGGACATATGCGGTTGGCAGATGTAAAACCGTGAAGTTAACGGGGGGAATCTCTTATTGCAACAGTTCTCTGGCAATAAGCATTGTCATTGTGCCTTTGTGATGTCATAACATACCCTCGTCAGTCGCACACACAACATGAGTGGCTGCTGAGAGATTCATATGTTTATGTTATATGAACACGATTTTACAACAAGGGTTAGATAATGCGGCACAAATTGGCGTCTTCCTGGTGTCCACTAATCGTATCACATAGCCCAAAGGCGGTTTTTTTTCTAAAATGTATTTCAGCGCTACTTTTTTCAGACGAGCACACACACATATATGACAGAGTGCGCGCCGTCAAGATACTGTGTTTTCGCCTGAAAAATGTTAGTGCCGAATTACTTTAAAAAAAAAAATGCTTCACAAACTGTCCCTTCAATAGGTTTTGCTAAGGTGGGCTTGGCCTCGGAATCTCTCACCAGTGTAGGCTACAGGAGCCCGGAAAGAATCGCATGTCTTCTTCAACGCTTCAGAGTTTAATTTAAAGCTGTCTTCGTTGCCCTAGTAGAAACGACATATTCTTGTTTGCAGAAGAGAACCACCACGCTGACGCCTTTGTGCGAGATAATGCGGTACTCATCCACCGTCGTAGCGTCGCTGAGTATAAGCAATCTAAGCGGGGGGCTGCGAGCTCCTTCGCTTTGATCACAACGCCGAGAGAAGGTCTTAGTAAACACAGCATTTCTTGTAATTAACCCCACACAAGAGCACAGATTGCAGTTGCCGTTTGTTTTCGTTGTTTTTTCCGGTCTATAAGGGCAGAACGTTTCCGCATTTTCGAGACTTGGAAGTAATCAATGCGTTGGATGTCGAAACCACGAGCATGAGATGCGTTTCCCAGCTTCGGTGATTGGTCAATCCAGAACCGTTCAGGGCGTTACGCGAGAGTTTCTCTATACGCAGCTTCCACTCAAATGCACTTTCAATATCGATGTCGGCCAAAATATAAATGCGTGATCCTTTAATACATATTTCGAGGTGTGCAATCCAAACTAGGTGATCCAACTACCGCTCCTCTTGCTAGCAGCTGACAGTAATGCACAATAAGCATTTGCCAAATCCGACTGCCTTAGTAGCCTGATCAGTCCTATGAAGGTTGGCCGATGAGAACTCCTAGAACCCCTTAGGCCGACCTGTCACTGGTACCGGGCCTATGACTCCGCCAACATGACCACGATTCCCCTGTGAAGCTGAATACACGGACGATTCTGTCTAACCCTTTCTTGCCGTCTCAAGGCCGTCAACTTTTTATCTTCAAAGACAACTTGGAAGTAAATTTTCACAGTGCTATAACTTCTTAACATCTTTCATCTCTGTGCAAGAAGCATGTTCAAAGAAGAATGACTGCCACTTTTGAAATTGTATGATAGGTCTCTAGGAGGAATAAAGACTGGCGGAAATGAAAACATCGGTCGTCCAACGATGTCGGCAAACCACCACCGACACAGTTACGGACGCACACGGGGACAGCACGGTTACCCGTTACTATCGTGAAAATTTGCGACCTTTATGCTTCCTGCGTAAATCGCCAAATTCCGTGAGGGCTTGCGCAAGCGACCTCGAATTGTTTCATTTTAAATCTCTGCCCCTTACAGCCCTTCCTCTACCCGTTCTTTCACTCGCAGTTCATATATCCACCCACATTAAGAATGTTTTCGTTGTATCGACTTATAACCACACCATAGGCGTGCATTTTCTGTAGCGTTGGGAGAGTGTGGATGTTCACACTTCGAGCGCCATTGTTCGCGCCGGCGCGTGCGAATCTCCTCATCGCTAGTTAGGCGGCAAAAAAAAAAACTGCTTTGATGCCCCGCTGCTGCGTTGCGTGCAGTTGGTTTCTTACGGGATGTCATGACTGTGTAACTTCCGGCTCGACTGGCTTCAGGCGATTGTTTAGAACCTACTGTACACCACAGCACTTGATGTCTACGCGAAGCAAATCTTTCATGCATCACCATTCCATTTGAGGCTCGCGAAACTTGTCGTACGCCACAACACGTGCTGATGAAGGACTGCCTAATTAACCAGCTGTTGCTGCAAAGTAACCGCGTAAGAACCCTTATGGCAAGCGCACAAACGTGTGCTCACTGACCTATGTACAACGTGTCCGCGCGATAGCACATGAAATATAAACAGCTGTTCGCTTCGATAGAAACTCTGGTGCACAGATCACTCGTGCGAGAACACCTAATTTGGCAAACGAAACCGCCCATGCGCCTTCAGAAAGCACAGCACCAGCGCGAGCGTAGCCTGTGGCGCTGCTGTAAGAACCCCCCCCCCCCCCCACACACACACACACACACCTCTGGCATCGTTAAATTTAAGACACACGGAGTTAAGGGAGGGTGATGAGCATCAGGCGGTGTATATGCAGGCTACTCTGTGATTCATTTTAATCCTGCCTTCCTTCTTGCCGTGTTCTTAGATTCCAAGCAGTATTGTTGTCTGGGGTCACGTTTGCTAACGAGTTATTTCACTTTTATTCATTTTGCTCCTACGTTATCGTTCTCCGCTTCCATGACATAAACCACTGAGAGTGGCGTTACGTTGGTGGGGGTAGGAACATGTTCATGAGTGCCCTTACTTGCATAACATGCTCCACGTGAATAATTTCAGTTTGTCAACTGTACAGTACACCCCCCCACTTCAGGTATTGCCTTTTGGCTCATCTGACAGCTTTTTAAACGGCTACTCTGGCTCAGAAGCATCCAAATGCTACCAAAAAGTTGACACACTCCTCAGTATGAAAGGGAACGATTTTCGGGCTGCCTACTAATTCGTTGTGTTGATTAAAAGGAAAAGGGGTGACATACGAATCGCTGCTTCCAATTGCGTTCGAAACGCATGCAGCACTAGTTCATTTCGCTGCAGAATCGATGTGGACGAGAGTTCTTAATTCTGCTCTTATCCGCTCTCATGTATTTTCTTTTAATTTTCGTCAGGTCGTGCTAGGTAAAGGGAAGCCGGTGGTACTGTTGATATGGCAAAATCGGGCTCGCATCACGCACGGCATTCTGGCGGACCGGCGACGATGACGACACATCACAGAGGACGATGGTGTGTTTGGGAAGCAAGACGTGCTTTAGTGCCGACAATCGCATGTCGGGAAATAAACTGCGCCGAGGTTGTGCGACCAACTGGCGGACCATACTGTCTCTGACTCGGCTCGACTAGATTCAGCGGCGGAAGAGCGGCTAAAGGCAGCATCGTAGCGAAAGCGGCCGTGCCTGTGATTTGTCATTCGCTTCCCGGCTTCCCGTTGTCGTGACGTTTAACACCATCACAAAAAGAACTGAAAAGAAAATTAGCCGTAAAGGAATACAGCCTGTCATTAACATCGGCTCTTCGTTATTCTGTATCTTTCTAACTACTGTCTGCTCAGGACACTGATATTTCAGCGCTAAAATAGGGATTCATTGTGTCGCTGAATGTTCCATCAGACTTGCACATAGAAAAAACAGAATCGGTAAGCACTATGTCGAAAGACGATACCTGGCTATATTCAATACAACTATTCGCAACTAACTACTAGAAAAAATCCCCTCATCACTTTGGCTTCGTTCAGGACTACCCATTGCACTACAAAACATCTGCTTACCAATCGCAGAATGCTTGCGTGTCCGCTATGGAATTGCGCTGCTCCGAACTCAGAACTCCGAATGAAGCTGCTGCTTTGGTGTCCGGCCGTGGTTGCCTTATATTGAGGCGGGTAAACATGCGCGTGATTTTCCATCCGTACATAAACAGTTTCATCTCTTGATGACAAGGTGCACACGGGCAAATCTGACACACCTTGGCTCGTTTCCATCAGCGGTCAAATTTGGGATAAGGAGAGAATAGGTGCGCTCAAAATATTACCGCTAAGCTATGTAATGTTTGTTCCTCAGGGCTCAAAACAGTCGGCCGCGCGTTATTTCGAAAGTTGGCCAGCTTTAAATTGAGTGCCGCCAAGAGCAGATATAATTCAGTTCTTCCAAGAGCGCCGAGTATGTGTTTTGTATCGCCGCGGCCAGTTATTCAGTTCTTTTGTGAGCTCAAGCCAGCTCACTAAAGAGTTCGTTTTATTTATGCCTCAGTCGGCTCGACGGTTAGTTTTCTCTAGTGTTGCCACAGGCGAAGGAAAATATGACCAATACCAAGCTTAGAACAATATGCTCGCTATATTTTGCCGCGCTGTTACTGCTATGTTAAAAATGAAATGAATTGGAGGGCTCCTGACAAGGACGCGACAGGTGGGTTCGATGGATATCTGGAATCATCTCTCAATCAGTTGGCTTTAGTCAGCCTGATTATATTCCTATGTAAATTTCTGTACATAACAAATAATACGCATAAATAAAAAAGGCAGCATTCCTACTACCCATGCAGTGCAGGAGTATCAAAACTCTGTTCCTTGCGGAAATAAGACGCCTTTGGTAGTGCGCCAGCGCAAAATTGCACCAGTAATTATTCATAAAATAGCGGGAAGTTCGGCTAGTTGGCTTTGCATAACAATATTAGCGCAAGACAACAAAGACGACAGACTATCAGCGACGTATGTCGTTGTTGTCTTGCGCTAATACGTATAATCAATTATTCAAGCGGTAGGTTTCGACATTTAAGTTCTATAACTTTCCTTTTAGTATTTAACATCTCCTTCATGGTTAAGCTGCACATGTATATGAGTGAGGTGACCTCGCTACAAACTTACGAAGCTACCAAGCGCAGTTTCCTCAACAGAAGTGAGAAAGCTTTACATATTTGAATAACAGAAACAGGGCAAAACTTAAGGCAAACAGTCTCATACAGCATGTGATCCCTATGACTGAGCTTTCTTTAGCACGGCAGCTGCGTAGCGCAGGTAGCGAGCATTAATGCTCACGCTTTTTTCAAGTAAATTCCCAGCTAAGTTCTTAAGCACGTCCTATCCTTTCACACGCATTACCTAACAATATCGCTTAGCGACCCTGCAAAGCACAACGAAAATGAGACACACAACCAGGCACATTCACAAAACTATAAATTTCAAGCACAGATGAGGTACGCAACAAAAGAAGCGAAGGTTATTTAATGCTTTTTCAAGAGTCAGTTCTATGAAGTATTTTCATGTGCTGATTTTCTATTCTTTAGAGGGACCGCGTGAAATGTGCAAAAAGCAAAAAGGGAAGTTACGTTACCATGTAGTACAAAGATGACATGGCAAAATCGCTGTATTGGTCGATGGTTGACAGGACGCTGAAGATGAGGCAAATCAAAACGACTAGAAACCTGCAAAGCGAGAAAGATAAAAAGAAAGCGTTAGAAGACATACTATAAACACAATGGGGAACGTTCACTTTTGCTAATGTTAGAAGGCCATGCGATTGTTATCTTGAGAACGGCACTTCTGTGCGTCTATGTTCTAGTCTTTTTTGCTATTTTTTGACACCACGAAGGTATATAAAAAATAAAACGGTAAGCTGAAACTTTCCATTGTGGTTTGGTTAGGTGAACTTAAATGTAGGTAACGAACAAAACGAGATTGTAATGGTTTCGGTGGCCTCGCTACTGCCTCTGCAGCAGTTCTTATTGAGTTAACTAAACTTTTATTTTTTACTGAATGCAGCCGTCTAGGAGGCAAGTTTAGAAAACGGATTGCTAGAGAGTTAGTTATAGCCTCCTCTAGGAACATTACTGTACTCTGCCAAGGGGGAAATTAAATCAAAGTGTAAATATACGTTTATGAGCTTAAGCAAAGCACTTCGAGCAACATTCTACGTCTTGCAAAATTTTTCTCTTAATGTAATAAATGTGTCATGATTCATTCTGCGTAATAAATACATTTTTTAGCTTACTGCTTCGGAATGTGCATAGATCCTAGCTACCTTGACCTTTAAATGTCATATATGGCGGCCCCTTCTCATTTATGCTTTGCTAGAAAAAGCGGAATGAGCACCTCTGTACATATATTTAAGAAATATCTACCCGTCTGCACTGCGTTAAATCATTCATTCGCTACATAACGGGACTGTGCTGGTTTTGGGGACCCCTCTACTGCCTCTGCAGCAGTGGTTATCAATTTCACTATTTATTTATTACTGAAAGAGGCCGGCTAGAACACGAGGTTCAGAAATTTTGTGCACATTATAGGAAATCTGCATGGCATGCAAACGCACTTTCAGGGACCCAATTATGAGCGTAAGAGGCGTGTGGTTTTCAACACACCAAGAAGTTTCTATAATAGCGCATTTGCCCAATACTAGAACTTTATTTTGGATGAAAAAAGTGTACATTACTGAGACCACACTTCATCTCACAATCTGTAGGGGGCACTGTGAAAGGTTGAACTGTGTCGTCCAATCAGGGCCAAGGAAGAAAAAAAAAAGCAGGACCTCAGAAGTTTGTGTAGCGTTAGGATGATGATTCAAACAATTATTGCAGCAATTGAAAAGGTAGTGTAGGATACTCTTTTGAAAGTGCAGCCAGCCTTTCTTAGAATGATTAAATTAAGAGAGAAAGTATGCTGGAACACAGAACTGCAGATGCTTTCTGCGAAGTTGTGCGCCGCCATTCTTAAAAATCCGCGTCCGCCGAGTCGGCTGAGTGCCCTGCGCGCAGCAGCTGGACTCTGGTGCTCTTTCCTTCCGAGTGATGGAGCAACCAGTCGCGGGATGAGTGGTAGGGAGGAACACGTTTTGCAGCGCGCGCTGTTCTGATCGGCAGAGATCGCATCAGTGTCCACTGCTCTACAACAGACATAGAATGGAGTGTAGGTGATATATCAGTGGGATTTACTCTAGCATAGGTGGCTTTGAAAACAAGGTACTTTCTGAAAATTTTCTGTGGATTGTGGCGTCTGCGATTGCATTCCTGTTTTTTTTTATTTAAGACAACTTGTTAGAAATGCAGGCAACGTTTAGAAAGCGAAGTAGTTATATACCTGCCAGTGTGCTTTATTGTGCCGGCTTGAGAAATGAATGCTCCTATTTAGCGCCAAGAAAAACCGCTACATTGAAGAATTGAGACTAAAATACGGAATGCGCGTTTCCAGTGTGTGTTGGGCAGGACTGTCTATAATTAGTCATATTTCCTTCTATGCGACATTTCTGTTGATCGTGCGGGCTTGTATGTGCCCGTGCTTGCGTCAATGGCGTAGTTTATCCCATCCAGAAACTAACTTCACCCATTGACCTTTATGGGTCGCTATTAGAGCCACCAAACTGAAAGCAAAACCACCGCTTAGTGTATAAGTAGTACAGCCGCTGTCATCGGTATTGGGCTTTTTGCTATGGCGGATGTGCGGCTTTGGGTTCGTTTGATGAGAAGAGTTTCACTCTTGGGATCCCAGAAGCACAGGTTGCATTCCGATAGTGATGTAATAGCAAAGCGCGCATATTCAACACATGTGTTTACATTACAGAACCTCCACTGGTCGAAATTAATGCGGAGCCCACCGTTAGTATGAGTGAATAAGAGAACAGTGTTCTTGCATGTTACCTAATAACCGGCACACAGTCACAAATATATGTTGACCGAATCCTTCTGAAAACATTTAGATATTACTTCGGATTACACTGAAAGCAGGTTGAGATTTCCTCGTGTTTTTCACGTTAATCAGAGATCAGTTTTATTGTCTTCATAGAAGTTTGTGCTCTATGCAGATCCAACTTTTGTTTTTGTCTTTATTCAGTTAAATTATCAGAGATTGCAATTATCAGATAACACGTATAATAAAGAAGACCACATTCTGAACTGGAGCGATAGTTCATTCTCGGGAACACTGGTGTGCACCTGCGTTTCCGCCCTTTTATTTAGATTTGGTTGCTTAAGTAAAAGTGCTTCTGTCAGAGAAACAAAAAAGAATATGACATACAAAAAAGAGGTAGTGACCATAAATATTATTTTTAGAAGAAAAAATCCACCGACACTGCAGGCCTTGACCGCGAGAAGCGTCGCTGCAAACCCGGTTTTCCACTTTCACAAACGTGTCCACGTGACGCTTATGCAACCACGAAAATCATTCTGACGGGTTGCATCTTACATAACTCTGCACGCTGCAGCACATCTGACTAGCACTGACGTTTATTCCCCTTTCCTTTTCGCTTCACCTAAAAGATGAGGCTGCGGCAACGGCTTGTGTTTGCAGAAGCGCATTATCGTCGGAAACTTTTTCGTGATCATTCATCTCTTCGCACAGCTTCCCCGACATACCGTGGAACCGGACGCGTATGCAAACAATCCGTCTACATGTTTTTCGGGGGTGTCTTAGAAATCTGAATGCAAAATGAAAAAGAAAAACCCAGCAAAGAATTTTGTTTCCTTTGATTTCTCCACGTGGCTCTCTTTGTGTGCAAGGTACATAATATCATTGCGAAGATATCCCTCTCTCGCGCGCATCATTTCAAAAGCCGCTTTCAACGAATGCTCTCGCTGCTATTGCTTTTGTAAAAGAACTGCCTAGGGGCAAAAAGTATGAGCTTTCCGCAACCACCAGAGGTAATATAAGCTCACTGTAATATACGCGTGGATATCCTTTCGTGCGCCCATACGGTAACATATCATGAAAAGCCCATAGACCCTCGCGAAGAAGGAAAGGACATCGCCAAAGTTACTTCAATATGATGGCAGGTTATTTCGTAACAGTCATTCCTGTGGTAAGGTAGATTAGGGAAGGGCACTAAAACCTGCTTAGTGGTCACGAATTTGCAGACGGGGTAGTTGTCATTTTATGCCCTCGATCCAGATGGATAGTTCTGAGGCTGCCTGAAGTTCGGCACAGTGTACGTGGCGTAACAAAATTACATTTCCCACTTATGCTCATGCTTCTTTTTTTCATTCGACCCCAATTAAACCTATGATTTTAGACACGAAAAGTTTTTGTCGAGCAATAAGTGGGAACTCATCTTGGAAGGAATCGCTTAACTTTGCTTTCTGATCGCATATTTGCAATCGGGATGTATGCTTCAAAGTAAGTATGGCAGCGGTAATTACGACAGTTAATCAGATATGTCAAATTCACACATTTCTCTTTAGGATCCCTATATCTGAGCGGTCATAATGCCTTTAATTTTGATCCACTCAGGAATATTCTAAGCCGCTGAGCAGCATTCGGCGAATGTCAGGTCTATGCACACTTTGCTTAAAAATCGCGGGACTCCCTTTGGGTCGCAAGTGTAAGGTATAGGGGTCTTTGAAAAAAATAATTGCAGTAATGCACAGAATTTAGCACTCGCTGGGGGAAGGGAAGCACATAACCTAAACATAGAACTTTTTTAGAAAAGCTTTCAATTTCATAGATAATGTGATAATAATAATCAAAGATAAAGGGGTTCGTTGCTGCATCAAAAGCTTGTCGAAGAAAAATTGGATTTGATGTCGGCAAAACACTTATGCTTTACAGCTATATGGTCGCGCTTGTGTGGATGCGTGACAAATTTCTCCCGTAATACAAATATACTGAATATTTCGTAATTCCACTAAACCTTGGAATAACTCTCACCTCTAGTAACAGCGATGGCGTAATGAAACACTCGTTGGGATCGAGAACTTCATTAACTTCAGTATTTATATTACGTGAAGGTCTTTCAAGTTGCTACTGCTGTTTATTCGATATAAGAACCTGGTATACAATAAAGCTTCTATTTATCCCACATACGAACACACCAATGATACTGCAATGTATCTACATTTGCTCTATCTGCATTATCGCCCTCTTTGCCCTCTATGGAAAAGAATCACATATAACTTGTAACTTGATTCCGGTTTTTTTGCTGTCCTGGTTGTGTGCGCTCAAGAAGTAGGGAGCGAGAAGCGCCTTCGAACTAAGCTTCTGCTGAAGTTTTAAAAACACGGCGACTTTCGCAAGATAGAGGACACGTAAAAACTTATTTTTTTTTCTGAATTCAGGTGGAGGCGGGAAAAACGCGAATAGCATCATTTTAAGCGAATCATAAATTATATTGTGACTCATTCGCCACCAGTTTTCCAGTCGTTTGATTTGTTCAGCAGGTGACCTATATTAGGATATTATTCCCGCCCTAAATGCACATCTGATTTTTTTTCCCGATTATCTCAAATCTCATTTGGTTTGCGCCTAGAGGCATTAAAGTCCCTCGGTAAAATTTTTGTAAGAGTGAAAAGTAAGTGGTGTCGAAAGTCGCGCAATAAACAGCATTACTGCTGCACAAAATTAAAAAAAAAAGAACTGCTTGTATGTCAAGCAGGAAGAAGAGAACATGCGGTGAGCGGTATTTTATCGTGTCGACGTGATTTCCGCTCCATAGACATTTTAATTTTCTGCTCAAGACGTACCGCTGTTTATCACATGGCGCGGTAGTTGGCTGCAGCATTCACCAGAGCTCAGCGGATATATGTCCGTCCTCGACGCCGCTACAAGTGTAGAGCTGCAATAAAAATTCAACTGCTCGCATTGAACGTGACCACAAAGTTAACAGAAAACGAGATTGGTGCAGCACCGCACCCGCCGCGGTGGCTCAGTGGTTAGGGCGCTCGGCTACTGATCCGGAGTTCCCGGGTTCGAACCCGACCGCGGCGGCTGCGTTTTTATGGAGGAAAAACGCTAAGGCGCCGGTGCGATGTCAGTGCACGTTAAAGATCCTCAGGTGGTCGAAATTATTCCGGAGCCCTCCACTACGGCACCTCTTTCTTCCTTTATTCTTTCACTCCCTCCTTTATCCCTTCCCTTACGGCGCGGTTCAGGTGTCCGCCGATATGAGAGACAGATACTGCGCCATTTCCTTTCCACGAAAACCAATTATTATTAATTATTACGCAGCATTGCCAGTTGAGGTTTTCTTCGGCGAAAATAAAACATTTGGAGTACAAAGCCCGTAGCGTCTCCTGTGTGTATTCCGGCTATTCTTCAGTTCGAGCTATTGGAATTTATTTGAGCGGCAAATACCAGTTACCCAAAACAACGTATAATATTGAACAAGTAGAAAACCGGGCCGGAGAAGTTTTATTTCGCGAGCAGCGCTACAGTTGCGGCTCTGCTCTTTCACAGCAGAAATTTATCAGGGCCTTAAGCTGCATATAGTATACTTTTTGATTGGCTTCCTTTTGTTCTGGGCTGATGCGTTGAAAAAAAGAAATGTACCGCACAATAAAGTGAATGCAGAACAGCAAGCTTACGAAAAAGAATCACGCGCCATTGAGCTCGCAGGTCAGGCTGCAAAAGTAGCCCCGATACACGACACGTATATGTCCCCGATGAATGCTACGCTAGAAAAGAAAGAACAGTGATATTTAGGCCAACATTTATTTCCAGTTGCTGACGGGGCCGTCTTCGCGGTTCGTTAGTCGTAACCTTTTACTGGTTGAATGTTCTTGTGTCTGCTCAAACGACCGGTAAGCTTACTAACTAGCATGATTCACCCTTTTTCTTGTGTCGGCCAGCTCCGATATTACTGTGCGGCAGAAGCCACTCTTATACTAAAACACCGTATTTTAAAATACTCGTGGCTGGCTTATCTACAACAGCAGGCAACAATTGGAGCGCATTCCTTAGAACGTACTCTGTACTCGTTTCGTCCGTTTCAGTACCCGGCCTCCAAACCATGTCAGCGTTCTCGATGGAGCGGGACACGAAAGAGACGTAGGCTACAAGCTTTGTATTAATAGAGGCTTATTTTAGGCAGTGTCTTATTAACCATAATTTTTGAAAGCCTCTGATACTGTGCTTATTTGAGGGACTGCGAGTGAGATTAGAACTGACTGTAATTCCGAGTTATTTAGATCATCTAGTGGTTGGGCCGCCAAGTTGTGAGTTTCGTCTGTGCACTGCATTGTAGCTCATTTTCAGGTTAAGCTGATTTGTTTGTACTTGATGATATTCGTCGCAATCTTCTAAGTGTGGCGCCAATTAGTAACAGCCCATAAAGAGTTGTTTAGAATAATCTGACCTTCGAGCGGCTGAATGTTGTAACAAACGGCGAAGTCGTCTGAAACAAAAAGGACCTTACCGGCAAAACAAATTTAAGGTAATTTAAATGCATAAGTAAAAGAAGCGGCAAAAGAACTGAGCCTTGTGGGAGCCCTGACAATACTGGCGCATCGCTCAAGTTGGGCCGTAGATCTGCGCATACTGACGTCGGTGCAAAAGATACGAATCAAGCAACTGCACAATTTGTTGTTTCTGTAAGATATGTTTAAGACTTAATAAAAGATGCCAATAATACGCAGTCGAAGTAATTAAAAATTAAAAAATGCATCTATATGTCCTGATTTGTTGTGAGGTTAAGAAGTGGCAGGTACTGTGCTTTAACCGTGCCACGGGCGGCAAGTCACGATGAAGTGCAGATTGGGTTTTAGAAAAAAAATACAGGGGTTCACTTAAGTCTCCGTAGGTGCAGTAATTCGAAAACTTTTCTCTTACTGTGCGTCCTTCCTCCCTCAAGCGAGTCCGACATCTCGCCTAAGCGCTTACGCGCGCGTCATCTGCTGGAAGAGCGCCGTACATTGAGAGCGGGGATTTCAGCGAGTGCCACATGATGGCGCCACGACTGCTCTTCAAGAACGGAGGAAGTTTACGGGAAACGTACATCTGTAATTTAGATACTCATAATTAGTCATGTAGGCCTCCGTACATATCTCCAAGATACGTTTCTGAGATATCTGTGCATTCACTAGACGTCATTATTTTCATTCCGTTCCTGGGGGATTGCTGTGTCCACAGCGCTCGTCCACAGCTTCCGATGACGTCACTCATGAGCCAAGAAATGCTTTCGCATTAAAAAGTGATCGTATTCCGTGTTTGTGATAATGCATCAGGAAATAGTTTCGCGCAATCAGAAAATAAATGCGCCACAAACCAATCGGCGTGAAATACGTGACGCAGAGCTGATCGCCAGAATTGTGAACAGGAATAACTATAGCCGCTTTCTATTCGCTACAGACCTCGTCTTTAGGAAGGCTGTGGCCGAAAATAATAAAAATAATTTCGCGCAGAGTTTAGCTTACTTACACCGAATAATATGAAGGGAATAATTGCTCGCTGGGATCCACCCAAAGGCAGCCATAGGGCTAGAAAAGAAGTATAAACAACTATCACAGAAACTTGACAGCGCAATAAAAAGAATAATATTGGAAGTATCCCCAACCCTAAAAAAATTTTAATTCACGCGAAGGAGGGACGCAAAAATGACTTCTTTTCTCATAAAGAGATAAGGAACTTGATGGGTCTTTGACATGAAATCAGTAGTCAAGTCATTACTGCACAGAAACACAAAATAATTTACGTTAACTTTTCATAACAGATTTTTTGTACGCTGGTCCGAAAGAAGTGATGCCAAGGAATTGTGTCCAATCTTTGCCGTGGTCTTTGGCAAACGCTTCGCACGATGTTCTTGAGTATTTACCTCACGTGTGAACCCAGGGTATTTGGTATAGATTTCGCTTGCTTAGTGGAAAGTTCCTCTAGATACAATAATGCATCGTACTTTTAAATTATAACAACTCTCCCGGACGCATGGGGTCGTCATCTACCGTAAATTAACGAGCAAGCGCCCACCAGAAATTTTAAGATAATCGCGAATTATTGGAGTATAGGCGCTTGTTAGTTGCAGGCGTGAAATCCCAGAACGGGCACATGGTGGAGAAGGCATTTACTTGGTCTGGCGGCCCATCATTATATTCAAGATGGCGGCCACTGCATGCGGGGGGGGGGGGGGGGTTTTCAGAGAAAGTGTCTGATTTATATTAAAATCTGAACCACTTTCATTGTCAGCGTTAATGAAGTTTTAAAGTTAATTCTTTCTGTCACTTATATTTGGTGCAGTCATTTCGGTGTTTAAAAGCACGAAATGCTGTTTACAAATTGCAAGTGTTTAGGTTTTAAAAAGCACATTAATCCAACTGATTCGATCCCCGGAAAATATTTACTTCCTTAGAAGATATTCTATTTCTTGCCCTTTATTATTCGACAAAGGTGTTCACGTTGTAATAGAGATCTCTCAAGACGGCCGTGAAAAAAAAAGAAATAGTAAAACCACGGAGCAATGCAGTCGGCGCTGTAAGAAGCGAAGCGATATCAGTTGCATTGCTCCCCTGTTTTTAAAGGCAAGCCACACTGAATCTGCGGCTGAATCCTCGCTCTCTTTGCGAAATAGCCTTCCGTCGCGCTGCCTAATGAACAAAACCTTAAACCTGACCAAAACTAAGATCTCGCAAACTACCAGATTTTCAGTGCGCAACGAAGGCCTACACTCTAATGGCAATATTAATTCCCACCCACGAAAAGCGCAAGCATTACATCCTACGCCGCTTTAGCAGGCATCGCGGTTCCCGGGTTTGAAAATCTTTAGCACGCAGGGCATACTTTACTAATTCAAAATCAAGTTCTGAAACAACCCCAAATTTTCAAAAGCTGGCGCTACTGTGCTGTATCGCTGGGAACGCATTTAACATGCTTTCGGAGCAACGGTTAAGCATTCACAACAACCGGTGGCTGGTTCATTTTTTTCATGGCTACATTGTGTGAAGCCTCGTAGTTTCCTGCCAGGCCTGTTCCCAGAAAAGTTTGCATGGGAGTGCTGATTAATAAATTATGCTTAACGTTGGTGGCCAGACGAAATTCAATTAGTGGTTTTCTGTTTTGAGAATAATTTCGAAACCGCAAGCGCAAGCACGCTACGTGGCGTTTTCCTCCATGCGTGCGCTATAGTTGCAGCGCACCCATATAGGTCTGTTTTATGTACAATACTTTGTTTCAAACTTGCCCGGAAACTTAAGTGAGAATGATTAGCTGGCATAAAGCTTGGTTTTTCTCGTGGAGTTTATTTCCACATGGTGAAAAACAGCGCGAACTAGGCGGGAGACACAAGAGAACGAAGACAGTACACGCTCCGATTCGCAAGTGAAGGTTTAATGAAAAGGCGAAAGAATATATACAGAGAACCACCAAAAACTGTGCACGTCGTAACCACATCGAGACAATATGATACGCTTGGCACAATAAATGTTGCGTACAAAAAGTTGCTGGTCTGGAGCAAAGGGTAGCCGGTTAAATAAGGTAGCCTCTTCATTAAACTTTCATTTGCGTGTGAGCGCGTGCGTTATCTACTTTCTCTTCAGTGTCCCTTCAAATTTGCGCTGTTTTTCACCATGAATACTCACCAACTAGCGCAAACTTCTTCTTTGCTACACTATATTTACCGAATCTAGCATAGCTGGATAAAGTGGAACAGTATATCTCTGAATTTAAGAATATGGTTTGTAGCGAAAATTGCTGTTGGAGCCAAAAATGGACCCTCTTTTAAATTATAAATGTAGATGCATTGACCGAATCATGAAACTGTCAAGAAGTTTCACAGAACAAGACAAAGACCGTCAGAGCAGTCATTTTGCCTATATTTTACGTCAAAGCCTGACAAACTGGCCTTCATTGGTGCTTCTGTGAAGAAAATGTTGCGAGTCTAAAGAACTAAGTACCTTAGTAACTCCTACTTCAAACGACCAACCTTTACAGCCGAAATGATTAGACTTTTTAGTTGGCTTAGAAATCAGTTTCTTGGGTGGTTGCGTGTAGTCGATGATTATCAGATATAGATTACCGCTACATAACTCCAAGTGGCCTTGTTTCGGGGCTCCTCCTGAAAATATGGGAGCACTTATCTGAAAGACAACCAATTTCTTACGTATGCCTTAGTTTCCTACCTTGCCTCTCATAACAACGCCGCAAGCGATGGAAATAAAATTTATAGGTGTAATGTTAAGAGACGGGAAGAAAGGGAAGTCGGTGATATAACGAACGAGAGTTAATGACATTGTGTCGAAATCAGGAAGAAGCAACGGGCTTGGGTAAGACATGTATGCGAAGGCAAGATAATGATTATCGTTTAAGTTAACTGAGTGGATTCCAAGTGTACGCAAGCGTAGCAGGGCGCGGCATAAAGTTGGGTGGGCGGAAGAAAATACGAAGTTTGCGAGGATAAGGTTGCCACAGCTTGCATAGGATCCGGTTAACTGGAGAGATATGGCAGAGCCGTTTCCTGTAGTTGGCGTAGTAAGGCTGACGATGGCGATAATCTCATAACCTACTGAAAAAAATCACTGATGGTCATTGCGGATAAAGCGGCACCGTATGCGCTGGTATTAGTGTTCTCCTTGAACGGAGCAGCAGCTTCTGCTGACTAGTTCAGACTGTGAGAGCGGGTGGTGGGGTCGAGTTCATCAATAACCATGTGACGCACCGTACCCCAGCCCGACTCTCCCGATCCAATCCAGCAATCACAGCGTGACACGTCGTGTGCCCTCTCCACCCTTTTCAATCTCATCCTTATACATTCTGAATGGCGCATACGTTTGCGAAGGTGATCCAACAGCTGTTTTTTTCCGTCTGTTAGCCTCGATAGTCTCCAGAACCATCGGCTCTGAATGGCGACCACGGCATCCCTCTTGACACTCTCTCTTTCTCTTTCTGCTACTATCGCTCTTTCTCACTCCTATCCCATGAAAGTTGAGAGGCGGATTTCCTCTCTCTACTTCGCCTCTTCTAACCAAGACTTCACATGCTAACCACAGATGCCTTCTGTGGTAATGGACGTTCTAATGCTAACGCAATATAAGTTCTTAAAGTCTACTGACACACAAACAAAATGAAAAAAGTGAACATTTTATGTCCCCAAGGAAAGTTTCCTTCCCCGCATTACGCATTGGAGCAAACCGGCAACAAGCAAAAAAACTTAATAATAACAGAACATTTCGACGTGCGCCATCAAAGAGCGCGATGTTCCACCAGTCTGTCTCGGTCACAAGAGAAGCTACTCCGATTACCCAGGCTCTTTTCTTTTGTGTAACCCTCCCTATGAACATGCCTAAACATAAACTAGCCTGGTGCGAAGTCATTATACAGTGTCAGAGGCACCGAGGCAGGACTACAAAGAAGCTACTGCAATTGTTAGGAGAAAAATACGTGGCCTCTGAACTCAATGGGGGAAGTAAAACAAACTGCCCCATGAGGCACCAGACAAGATAACATCGAGCGACTGGTGCAGGTCGCGTGATACAAAATGAAAGGGCGGATGCAGAATGCATGCCTCTACACGGTCTCTTTTTCGCGCTCCTAGATCTGAGGATATTATTATTTCACACGTCCTGCAGGCTCAGCCTCGTCGCGCCGTGGAACGTGTCACCGACCTCTACGCAGAAACTAACAAATGCCGGGGATCAAAAGTGGAAAACAACGAGTCCAGTAGTATACAAGGAAAACGTCTGTGGCCGTATCTTGTAGCAAATAAACTACTGTCGTTGAGTAAAGATGCTTGCTTCAGTGCCGGAGCTTGAACCTAATGTGTGCGATGTGGCAGTAAACAGTTATAATTGACTACATAAACCCTAACGACGCTGAATGGAAGGCATTTAAGTGAATAATTCTGCGTGATGTATTTTTGGAATGTATTCCTTATACATAGCCAAATAGTGCAAGCACAATCACTAGGGAGTATGCCGGCCGGCGTACAGACCCCGTCAGTGGTGTTATTATCGGATCAATCGCAATGCATGCGTTTTTGCCATTGCTGCGGTGTTCCAGGGTATTGTTGGCCGTGCAGCTGCGACTTTCGATGGTATTTATGCTTCAGGAGTGGACATTTTCGTTGCTTTTTGAGGACGCGAGTAATTGTAATACATTTGTGGCAGTTCTGCTTTGTTTAGGAGCGCAGCTTGAAAACAAGCTGCCTTATTAGTCATTCTAAATTTGTGATCATTGCGCTTGAAAACTGCTGTAGCCTTTCATTGGATGGCAGGTATTTACGACCTGTGCCTCGCTGCACATATACAGGGGCGGAGAAAGGGCTCCACAAGCAGTATCATTCAAGCAATGGGTGAATATATATTAAACTAGGTCTGTGCAGCAGAGAGAGCTGTCGCAGTAACTTAAAAAAAAACATGAAGGCATAGGGTAGAACACTGCGCCCTTCTCTACGATGCACTTTTTTCTGAAAACAAAATTTCGCAAAAGAACTAGTGTTGTGTCCCTAGTATGGGAGTAAATTTCTGCGGGGAAAACAGATAACCTTCCTTCTGCAAGTAACATTAACGTACGGATATATAGAGCATAGAATCACTTGTTTTGATAATAGTTGAGGGATCTGAGCGAATGGACCACTAGCACCCGGCCTCAAACGCGCTTATCTAGCACTTAATTCGCAATGTCCCGCGAAAGAAGGGTAAATAATCAGTAAACGATCGCATGCTGTCAAAACTATGCCAGTTCGGCGGAATTACACAATATACCGAGAGTCTGGCGAAACAAGTTAGATTTTTTGTTCGTACAAAGATTATTTCTTTGCCATGCATGCATCCAAAGCATTCATGTCATCCCGCTTAAACAGTGCAAGTGCCGCTCGAGTAGACTACGAAGTACTGTCTCGGCACGCTCTAACCGACCGAAAGATATTGCCTAACCTTTTGCGCATGTTTTCTGCTCCCGTTCCCTGCCACAAAGAGAAATCAAATCTGCTGAAGCAGAAGCAGGCAGTAAAATGAAAAGCAAAAACACTGTAACGTGGTACGAGAGTCCTCGAGGTACTTACACTGAAAAATGGTAGAGGAAGCACTTCCAGCCCGTTGGGCGTTCTAGGAAATTGTAGACCTTTCCTTGAAAGGTCATCTTTCCTTTCTTGCAGCCATCCCTAAAGGGAAAGACACCTAAGTTTGTTCTGAAAAAGAAGAAAGAAAGAGCGGTAAGTGACATGAGAGAAAAAAAAAAACTTTCCAAACGCAAGAGCCAAACCTTGACTCTCAGTGGTCATTGTTGTCTCAACAAGAAGGGTCTTGATAAAAATAGGAAACGCGATGTCGCCGTTGCGTTAGTGTGACACTGAGTCGTGAGCTCATGCTGCGGGTCACTTGTGCTGTTGTGCGCAAGTGCCTAATTGTTAAGTCGTTGCTTCTTTCATCTCCGTCCAAATATATTCGCCTAGGGGGAAAGTTAAGCTCGTGAGGAAGACGGATTTATCCCCTTATGCCACTTTACGTTAAAGGTCGCCACTCCGTCCCTAGCGATGAAGGTGGCGCTGATGAATGCTTTTTTATTTCCTTTTATTCCACCCTTTTCTTCCCTACTCAACTTCAGTTATCAGACTATGTATGTTTTGCGAACTTGCGCTTGAGGGTCAGAGCTGTGATGGTTCCTGGTGACAGCATCTTCTGCATTTTATTCCTGCTGAGGCACTTTGCATCCACTGAAACAATCTGAGAAGTGTAGGCATTGTGCAATAGTCACCATAATAGCAATATTTTGCAAAAACGTTTTCCCCTTTTTGGTGGAGCGTTACTTCTTTCTTGCTGAAATCAACTCTTCTGTTGCTTGCCGTACACAATTTTTGGTACCAATAAGAGCTTGATTTTTTATTGCCCTGAATAAAGGCATATACCCTCAATTGGGCCGCGTATAGGAGACTTTTAGTTAAAGCATGTAATTATAAAAACAGAACGCTCCGCAGTTTTCTCAGCGGTATTTTGTTCTCGCTCAAGGTGTCAAGTCATCTTTGAAGCATTAAAATAATAAAATGCGCACGCACTCAGTCTTGTGTAATTAAAATTTTCTTGTCTCATATGGCTCCTTCCCGTATTTTGTTGCACGTAGGACTGGTGTTAGTTTGTATCGTATTAACCACTAGATTAATGTTTGTGAAAATATATTGTAAGAAAATTTTATATTATGCTCCGATGTCCACGCGCGTTCTTGCCATTTCAGGTTCGCCGCGCGGGACAGGTTATCCTGCATATCCTCTCTACACATGATTGATTTTCCCCAATGGACACTGACTTGACGCAGCCAGTTCCGCAGTGTTTGGGACTGAAGCGAATCCTCACTGCTTACTATTAAGTGGGTGGAGCTATGTGCTATTATGTGACCGCATAAAACCCGCTTTGGAGCGAAATCCCAGTGATCACCGTTGAGAATGGCCGCCTGCAAACCGTGATAGGCGGCAGGTGGTGTTCGGGGAGAGCCCGGGTAGAGGAACCCGGGTCTCACTCGCTCAACCACGACAAAATACACAGTCTCATCGGGATTCAAACTCGAAGGCGCGTGAACAGATCAGCTTTGCCTGGCGCTGCCTCTCATGCTGTGCTTTGTATATCATGGCCTTAAATCCGTGCCTGCTGCGTTGTTGTTGCGATATCGTTGTTTCCAGACGCAGTTGAAAAGGTGCAATGAAGCGTCATCTGACGTGCGTCGAGCGGAACGTAACGGTGGAGGATATCAACCACCTCAGCAGGGTAGCACATAAAGCAAAGAACACTCGAGCCATAACGTGCATGCTATCTCATTCGGTTGCATCAGTTGCACAAATCGTCTTCCTAATTAAAGAAACCTGTACAGCTTTTCGAGTGAATTCATGGTTGAAAAATAAATTCGCCCTGGCCCATGGCACGAAGCCGGAATCACCTCCGGCTTAATGGCGGTTAATGGCAGTTGTATCAAATGAAGAGGCGAGGACGGTGACCAGATGGTACGGCGAATATGAATTGACGAAAAGTCGAAGTGTGACTTACGTTAGCATAACGCTCCCAGGGAAGCCCAATAGTTGGAGCATATTCCGAACAAGAGGGTAATTTAGCACTCGCCATAGAACAACCATAAGGCTGCAAACGAGGACAAATTCTATTTAAACCATTTAGTTGCGTAAAAAGTTGCCTAGCATTCTTGCGCTCATGTGGACAATAGCGACTGAAAAATTCATTGAATGAAATAAACTGCACACCGTCGCTATGGCTCATTGGTTAACGTGTTCAGCAGCTGATCACGAGGATGCAGGTTCGATCCAGGCAGCGACCGCCGCGTTTCGATGGAGGCGAAACGCAAAGCGTCCGGATACTGTGCGATGTTAACGCACGTTAAAAAAAAACCCTTGGCGGTAGAAATTGATCCAGTGCCCTCTACTTAGGCGTCCTTCAAAGTACATGTCCATTTGGCGCGTTAAACGCCATATACCATACCATATCATGCCATACCATACCATATCATACCATACCATATCATACCGTACCGTAACATGCAGTACCATACCGTACCATTCTATGCCGAAGTCTAACTGGAGACCCCTTAAAAGCTGATGTAATGCTTCGGACCTTGTGCTGTGGGCGGAATTTTATCTGAATACACAGTTTAACTGCGAACTCTTTGCGGTGGGTGCCTCACACAGCGCATGAAGTTGCGAGCTTTGCTCTGCTCTGGTGGTTGGCAGGACAGTCTCATAGTAAGACGAAAAATGAAATAAAACTGTTCCCTATGCGCGTGATATATGCATAACGGACTGGGAAAAGAAAAAAAGTGTACGGAACTGACGTTAATATAATACGTGATCCTAAATATAGGCGCTTGGTGCGCTCAAGCTTGTTTATTTCCTGCCGAGTCCGAAAGAGACCAAGCGTCTCAAAAGCAATTTGGAAGTTGTACCAATCGAGGAAAAGTAATGAAACGTTATATTTGTATTGAAGCTTGCGAAATGCGTTTAAGCTTGTTCAAACCAGGATGTTGAGGACAATCGAAGACTAGTAAAACAACATTCGCCTAGGCGACTATGTCTCTGAGTGAAGCGACACGTCCTAAGTGATGCCACATAAAAGGGAGCATTTTGAAGTGCATTCCACAAATACCGCTCAGAGAAATTCGTTCACATGCTGCTTGGTGTGCCCTCAACGCAGCGTGACAATGTTCAAGGGCCTAGTTAAGACCAACGCTAAGCTTCAGCACACTTGTTACGCCCCCTCCTTGGTGCTACCTTCCCCTGGATATATGCGACCAATTTGACAAAATTACGGCTTTCTGTAAGTTATTTTTAACTTAGAGGAAAAGTGCGATTCGGCTGTATGATAGAAATCGTGCATGTTCCAGGTGAAAAGATTTTATATCCCCAACAAAATGAAAATGAATGCGCTCGCGTACCTCCCTAGTTTGCTATGTGAAGTTCTCATTAGAGATGCGCCTACACAGCCCGCGTACCCTCTGGCGTTCCATACATATTCAAGAGGTTTCACTCTTCTGTTAAACCGCCTCGCAACAAAATGAGTCTGGGCGGTCAACCTTAACCCCCCCCCCCCCCCCCCAAAAAAAAAATACAGCGTAACATAAGTTCCTGGAGTTCGCATGGATCCTGACACTGTGGCCCTATTTGCAAGCTCCAGGCGCTTCAAATCGAGGAGGGTGTTTCTATTTAAAGTGTTCGTTACGAACAAGGAGGGCTTATTGAAATAAGCGCGCTATCAGATGACTCACGTCGGCAGAGCGCGTCGTTTAAAAAAATGCAACTTAAAGTTCAGGAGTATTTATGGGCACCTTGTTCGCTATAATTATTTCCTCGTTCCGAAACATGTCCGGCAGATGCTAAAGAATGAAAAAACCCTGTTTCGCATAACTGATTTTTTCCCAAAGATGTCTTCATTGCACCGACTTTAACACGTTATAGTACGAGCCGCTGACTATGCAAGAAAGTCTTTTTTCTCTGGTACTTTTTTGCTAATGGGTCGCTGTGCTCTTTACTGGTTTCTCATTTAGCATTCCGCGAAGATCGAAAGAGAAAAAAAAAACAAAGTAAATATATTTCGTTTCGCACGAAAAGTCTGGTTCAAGGGCTTCGGTAGCGCAATGATAAAGCTCGTACAATATACACGGCGTGTCATGTAACTTGAACCAAGAATTAAAAACAAAGCGTCGCACCACAGCTGAGTGCGAAAGGCAACATGTTGTTTTCATTCTTCTGGCGCTCAACAAAGCGTTTTTCAGTTCCGATTGCTTATTTAATTACCTACGAATAATAACAGATATTTTATTTCGTATACACTTGAGGGTCGTGTGCGTTTCGTTTAAAGATAAAGGAGCAACACAATAATAGAAAGAAACGATCTCCTGGCCCTTAAACATTTTAAATTATCGATTAAATAAACAGACGCCACCTGTGATAAGCAGTTATCGCCTTGATCGAAAATTTATGGTCAAATATTCCCAGAATATACCACCGCCCGTATATAGAAGCAAGCTTCCAATGACCTCAGGCCGAAAAATAGCCTTTCGGCCTCCTTAAAACATATTTTCCTCGACTCCACGCAAATATGGGAGTGATAAAAGTTCATGAGGTTTGGTTTTTGAAATTATATGTTAATATATAATATCTTCATTTTAGCTTTGAACCAGAAGTGTGGTTGGATAATGCCATACGTTGCACTTTCACTATCCAAGCGTTTGTGTCTATTTTTATCTTAGTGCACAAGGTCTGAAATTTTTACGAAGTGTACTTCACACTTCGACCCTTCATTAACCTTAAAGGTTGTGGGAGCAAATGTGTATTGGCTTTAGAAAATAAACGAAACTAAAACTAAATATTGAAAACACAACAACTTCCTGTGTATTCATCTCTTTCCTCTCCAAGTACAGGCCATGAGGCAATCAACACAAATCGTTGGCTGTCCTTTAAGCGCCGAGCGTGCATCACGTCGCTCGAGGACACCCGTATACGCCAAGCTATTCTGACGCGTGCTGTACGGGTCTTTTCTGCTTGCTTTTTTTATAGATTCTCTCTTCTCTCTCAACAGCACTCAAAGGACATCCTGGCTGCTTCACTCGAAACGTTAGTCTGTCCTGGGGCCAATAAAAATTGATTGCTGCTCTCCCCAACGATGTTTTCTAAGCTGCTTTAAGTTCAATATTTTATTTCCGTCTTCCAAAGGCCAAAAGGTCGTGCCTCGTGCGATGAGGGACTAGTGTCAGTCCAGCTACTAGGAAGGAGTGTTTCGTGGTTAGTGGAATGGAATTGGTGCGTGAAAATTTATGGAAGGAAGGAGAAATTTCATAACTCCCACATTAGTGAGCGTTTTTTTTTCGCGAAGGAATGGTGAAACAATACTTATGATCAATGCCGGAAATGACCTTGAATAAGTCGGAGGTTTGCAGCTATACGCATCGAGGAAGTGAAAAAAATTACAAGGAATTTATCAGAGTATATTTGCGAATCTAAATACACATAATTCAGGCTTTAGTAGGCTTCCTTAGAAGATACAAAAGCTCTGGAAAAATATTAAGTCATCCGGGCGTGGATCATATACGTGAATGGTTGCTGTGCATCTAGGCAGAAAAATGTTCTGAAATGCATCGGCTCACTCGGACCTCGATTTCTGTATTTTAGCTCTGTGAGTATTAACTTTTTCGCTAAGGGTGGCATTTGTTATCTGTGTGTATGGGCACAGAGAACTAGGTGTGATCATGACTTGGTTTTGGTACGCATAATAACCTATGAGTTATGCATCTTCGGCACATCTGCACATATGTTATCGATTATTGCCATGTTTGCGATATGTGTAGTACATTGTTTGTGAAGATTTTATTTTAGCAGTAGGACTCAATGGAAACAAAATTTACCTTTTCTGATTTGTGGTAAAGTTTCCTCTCACTACAATCTTTGTGATTTGGCGGTTTTTCTCACTGGGACCGAAGTACCCTGCTTCTCACAACAGTCGCCATTATCTCGAGCATCAAGTAAGTTCGAAGCAAAACGTTGTAACCATTGCTGTAATAAGCTCACATATTCTACTTGCTAACGAATATTTGTGCCGTTGGAGACAGTATCGCTGGAGTACTTGGGCTGCACAGAACTTAGCTGGCTACATATGTAGGCACTAAGCTTAAAGCTAAGTATGCCTTGCGACTGCGAACACTTGCATCAAATGTTTCATTTTGATGGTGTTTTGCATATGTTGAGAGGAACTGGAATTTTTCTCGCTGTTCTCTGTAAAGCAAAAGCATGATCCCCCATGAGCGTACACTCTAAACACGAAAGGAGTAAAAAAGGGAGTAAGCTGACCTCTAGCGCACACTCTCCAAGGGACAGGGTATGCTGCCCTAGCCGTGAGGTAGCTTTCCATCACTACATATTACGGAATACTTACTCTTGGTAACGGAAACAAACTCGCCCTTCAATACATGCGAACTTCTAGCAATTACAAAGATTTCAACTGAGATTTCCAGCTTTTCTATTTGCTAACATCAGGGCGTCTGGTGCTGCGTTTAAAATCCTCCTTTCGTTGCTGACTGCCGCCGCGGTGGCTGAGTGGTTATGGGACTCGGCTGCTGACCCGAAAGATGCGGCTTCGATCCCCGCCGCGGTGGTCACATTTCGATGGAGGCGAAATTCTAGAGTCCTGTGTTCTGTGCCATGTCAGTGCGCGTTAAAGAACCCCAGGTGGTCGAAACTTCCGGAGACCTTCTCTACGGCGTCCCTCATAGCCTGAGTCGCTTTGACACGTTAAACCTTCATAAAAAATAAACCAAACCGTTGCAAACTACATCAAGTTACTATACGATTTATAGTGCAAGTACACCTCATTAGCTAAGAAACAGCATTCCGCATATGTAATGACCATAATCTACTCCAGAACTTCGACAGCCTGACCTGGCTCTAATAGGGAGTGCAATGCAGTAGCGCTTCCTGTCTTTTTACTCCTACGTAGCCTTATTCGTGCCCAGGATGAAAGGTACCTGTGTGTCCGTGGGGATGTATCATTAGGACAACCTCATGTATAGAAATGAGTGAAGTTTTGGAGGAGTACAACCTTTGTTCGGCGGTTTGTAACTTAAGCTTCTTTGCACCCAGTTCTGGGCTGTAGACACTGCGTGGCTATTTTCTCTCTTTATTCTCCCAAAGGTGCTTAGGTGCCCCATGCAAAAATGCTTAGAGCTAGCTCCAGCACTCAACGCAGTTGCTGTAACGATTAACTAAAATAATAGTTCTCGTAACAAAGATTTCCTCATCTGGAATAATCTAATATTGTGTTGAACCAAGTATTTCAGCCTTTCTCGCTACTTTTCCTGGCTACGGCAAGAATGTTAACGAAATAGCTTTTTGGGAGTGTAAAGGAGAGGTGATTAAAAAGTAAGGCCGATGAGACAAGCGTACTGCTTTTTATAAGATATTCAACTCCAAGTGCATACATGCTATGTCTAAAGGGTACAAATTTATAACATTTTCTTTCAAGCTGTGTCCCTGGACGAGCTTCCCAGCTTCTCTACAGGGAAGCTATTGATTGCCTGCTCCGTCGTGAAAGCTGCGGGCTGTGCAGTTTTGTCAAAGGCTCGACGTCCCTACCAATAGCTTCAATTCTGTTTCGCTGAAGATCGTAGGAAGGAGCCTTACAAGCACAGACTAGAGCGAAATCATAGTTGATTGTAATTTACAAAATTAACGCTAAATTCCAGTGAGAGGAGTGGAAACAGTGACGTCGGATTTTGCTGGAGGTGTCGCGACCAGTCACCAAGCACATGCCAGCGGGGAGGCCGCTTTTTGATGATTATTTTCCTTTTCCTTGCTGAACTTTATCCTTCTACAGTGAGGTCGAGATGCTGAAAAACCACAAACGCAGTACGCAAACTCACTTCATTAATTTCTTTTTTTCCGGGGGGGGGGGGGGAGGTAACTGTATTCCTCCCCTTGAATTGCTTGCATGCTTCGCTTGATTCCGGTCCAGAGCAGTCGTAAGCCTTTGCATTACTGCTGACGACTGGTTAAAAACTACAGTGCACATGGTATTGCATCTCTTTTATGACCCCGGTTCACGTGAGCAAGCCTAAGCAATGCGAACAATTGTAAGCCATAACATAATGCAGCAAAGGGAAAATTCTTTCCCGCTTTGAAGCTTAACTTCTTCGACAATGCCACTGTCTTAGCTCCGACAACTTTCTTTCCGGTCATTCTGGAATCATTAATTTATGCTTCGTCATTTTTATGCTGCAAAGTAAGCATCTCCTGTCCTGTCACCCGAGGAGTGCAGCTTTGTCTTTGCGAATGCAGTTGGGCTAGACTGCGACTAAAGCGCAATATGATACACATGCGCGCGTATATTGGCTTATCTACAAAGGAACCTAATCTGAAGCCCCCGAGTAACCAAGCGGCTTTTTTTCGAGCCTTGACCTGACTGCCTATACGGGCCGGACAGCCCGTGAACGGCAGTAGTTTGCATGGCCAGGCTTCATTCCGATGCAGAAAGAGCACAAAGTAAAAGAAGAAATAAAAGCGGACGTGATTCCATGCCCCCGTTTGTCCTTCGTGCTCTGCGACAACGAAAGGCTTCCTCGCTTTGCTTGAACGCGACCTTTGACTTGGAATAAACTAGCCGAAAGGCAAGAAGAAATAAAAGAGCAACGATCGGCAGCATTGTGCGCTAGCAACCATAAAACGTGCACCGGTCCCAGCAGTAGCAGCCTTTCTCGAAAGAGCCGCCTTGGGAGCCGTGCCCTGCCATGCTTGCGCCGCTGCTGCCTTCCATGCTTCGCTCCACTGTTGTTGATGGCGGTGGCGCTGGCGTTGAGACTAACGCCACGTTCGCAGTTGCGCTCTTTTACGTCCGCGTCGTTGTGTGGCCCGTGACAATTTCGTCCGGGCTAACTTGTGCAGAAATCGCGCCGGGTTGCGCAATTCTGCCTGAGCTATCAAATCTCGCACTGTGTTTTGTCTCGGCACGGCTAGTGTTGGCTCTACCAGATTGGTCCTTGGCCCCTTCTCGACTGTGACAGCTCTGCGAGACGCAGTTTACTTTCCGAAAGTAATATAGGTTTAAGGTTAAACTAAATCTGAAGGCGCTAGTTGTATGTAAGAACTCCAGGAGAGATGGGTGTCTTCTTAATGCAAATTACTGTCTCACCTTTGTTTATTTGATGTTTAGGACCATTAAACTGGCTTGTATTCCAAGCAGATGCTTTAATAACTGCAGGACGTAGATTTTATTGCATAGCGCTATTTAGAGTATAATTTCAGCTGGAATTGCGTTGCGCAACTACGCATGCACTAATGCGTTAATTAAATTTTAAATTGTGGTATTTGAGTTCCTGAAGCGGCCTTTCGGTTAGGAGGGACGTCATTGTGAAGGGCTCAGCAATTATTATACCGGGCTCTTTTACGCGCGCTGACATCATACAGCAAACAGTGATTTTGTATTTCGGCTCCTTTGTAATACTACGGTCACTGCCGGGGCCTGGCCCGCAACCTTGGAACCAGCCGCCGAATGTCGAAGACAATGCGCCACCGCCGAGAGTTTTGGTTTTGGTTTTATGTGGGTTTAACGTCCCAAAGTGACTCAGGCTATGAGGAACGCCGTAGTTAAGGGCTCCGGAAATTTCGACCACCTGGGGTTCTTTAACGAGCACTGACATCGCACAGCACACGTGCCTCTAGAATTTCACCTCCATCGAAATTCGACAGCCGCGGCCGGGATCGAACCCGGGTGTTTCGTGTCAGCAGCCGAGCGCCATAACCACTTATCCACCGCGGCGGCTCCACCTGAGAGTTTTAAAAGTGTGCAATAACTTGTGGAAGATATGAAGCATAACCTGTGTCATGCATGCAGTGGAACACAAAATACGCCTTTCCGTGCCTTTTTTCGTCATGCTAAATACGCCAAAAAGATTGCTTCTTTTTATTGGATTACTAACTGCTGCCTAAAGAGAACATCACACACAAAATAAGGCGTACAGGTATTGCATGCTATCGTATGGTATGTATGGGACGGTACGGTACGGTACGGTAGGTATGAAAGGAAAGAAATATGCATGAGAGAAGGGAACAACCACTACCGACTATAGACACTTTTAGCAGACCGTGTACTGTTTTACTGTCCCAGTTCACGAAGTACCGGAAGCCCACCCACCACCAGTGCGCACGCGCTGAATGGTCCTGATGCGGTGCGACAGGCGTGTGCGCAGCTGCCGGCTACCTGGCGCCATCTGGCGCCCACAAGACGATACGCGCATGCGCACTGGTAGCATGCGGGCTGCGCTACTTCTGAGAACAGCAACAGTAATACTGTGCAAGATTTGCTTAATGTGTTGTCTAATAACATGACTGCCGGCGGTATCATCGTTGCATGTAGGATTTTTTTCAAATGGCCTTAAAGAGGTAAAATAATCGAATTGGATTCAATAATTGCCATTTTAGGCGTTATATTTTGGTTCTTCAACTAAAATTGTTGTCACGATGTAAACAGTTATCGCGCACATTACAGAACCCAGCCACATAACAAGATTACTAGTCACGAACTGAAATTGCAGGAATGTGCTTTCATTGAGGCAGCAAGTTGCATTCGACAGCTTCCAGCCAATTTTGAAACGTGATAGCTAAGTAAGACACTTCATTTTCAGTCATGCACCAAACATTATCAACGCTGCGTTGCAAAATCAGCGATTGTGACTGAAAGGCGTGGACGAATATTGCGCAATCTGAGACAGAAGAAATGTGTTACTAGTTTCGACTAAAATTGTCTGCTTTTGAGCTTGTAACCACCTCTCTTTTATTTTGCCTTTTGATCCCATTGTAATCAATACAAATAACAAACACTGGTTTACAGAGATTTTTTCTAGCACTGAGTTCTTTTGCCGGTTTTAGCAACGCTCCACAGAGATAAATTTGTACCATTTGCAATTCCTTCGTCGCATGAATTGCGATCTTGCAAAAAAAAAGCAAAGTTCAGTGATGAAATTAACACAAAAAGCACTGTCCTCTACTGTTTACCTGACGATTGGTTTCTCCTCCGGCACGATGCTGAGGAATGAAGAACGCAAAGAAGTAGTCAGACAACTTTTCTAAAAAGAAGACAGCGTTATGCCTGTTTTTCGCCTAGTTAGCTCGCTAACTTCTAGAAGCATTGCTATTCTACCTGTTACCTGAATATCGGTTTCTCCTCCGGGATTGGGCTGTGGAGCAATGAATACAGACACTAAGTGTGAAGTTCACATCCTTTTGAAAGCGCTGTCCGAGAATATGTAACAAACTGGACTGCTTTTCTACGGCGGCACCAAAGTATTAGGCTTCCCAATAAGCCTAAAGGTAAAGAATAAAGCTCCTTGCTGTCTAATGAGGAGTACGACAGAGGAGAGTCTGATACGTCTTTGTGCACTTAGGTCTTTCCTTTGGACACTGAAAATATTTGGTCAGAGCAGTGAGGAATTTCATCGTGTGGGTACCATGAATGACCACTTTTTTTCTAGTCCATGGTCGACACCACAAGGCTTTGCTGCACCGAAACAACCCAAATACTGACCATGGCACATTAGCAGAAATGATAATCCTGAAATTCTCTACATAGAAATCTACCATTACTTCCCTCTCAATTCAGCATTGCGGTTTACTGCTAATAAAAATAGCACAGACTTGGAAATCGACACAAAACGAAACTAAACTTGTATTGTTTCTGTACAATTTTGGCCTGGGTAAGCGGTCTGCTTGTCGCTAGTCTCTGTCTGGAAACTGGAAATTGAAACAAAAATGTCAGTGGTTACACGCAGCAGTGTGGTCCTTGATATCACTATAAGGCTCATGATGCACAAATCAGAACATTAAGAATAAAAAGGAGCACTTCCAGTTTATGGCGGGAAAGTCCAGTGGAGCAAACTGAGCTGAAGAATAATGCGATCTGCACTGTGGTCACTCTCTACAACTTGAGCTGCCTCAATCCTTACCTGGCGAAGGAGCTGCGGTCGTCGACCATAGGGCTACAAAAGGGCGAGTAGCCCAGGAGAGACGCCTTGCCCTCCATCTCGAACGTGTGCTGTGAGTCGGGTCTAAGCCCGGCGTCCATGACGGGAAGCAACCTGTCACCGGGTAACTTGTTCGTCATTTCCGCCAAAACACGCACTTCCGGCGCCAGAGGCGCCCACCGAACGACGCCCAAGACGTCGTTTTGGCCGTCTTTAGGTCACCACCTGGCCGGGAGTCAACCAGAACGGTGTCCTGGCAAACATGGCCGACGCTTTGGGTGCTGCTCGAAGCTATCTTTATCCTGAAGGTGCTGTCACACTTTGGTGGTACGTTGCCCTAGACGACGGCGTTTCACCTGCGTAGAAGAAAGTGACAAGCTATTGTTATTCGGCTATAACATCAACGAAAACTAATGAAGAAAACAACCTTGGTCTCTTAACTTGCGGGCAGCAAAGGACTTGCGCCGACATGTTCTTAATAGTGACGGTGTGGCACAGTGCACCCATTGTCACCGCAGTGAACAAGAGTTTGGACGGTGAGTGTAATAGCATATAAGAAGAATAATGCAGCAAAAAATTTGTAAAATATTTCGTGACCAGTTGTGTTACGTGTAAAGGCCCAACCATGGAATTTTTGTCATCCATGGCATTTTAAGCAAAGATTGCAAAATACTTAACATAGGGCAGGTAGTGACAGCTGATCCGGATCATGAGAGGGAGATAACTAGAAGGATAAAGAATGGGGTGGAGCGCATATGGCAAGTTCTCGGAGATCATGAGTGGCAGTTTACCAATTTCCCTCAAGAGAAAAGTGTACAACAGCTTTCTCTTACCGGTACTCACCTATGGGGCAGAAACGTGGAGGCTAACGAAAAGAGTTCAGCTTAAGGTAAGGACAACGCAGCGAGCCATGGAAAGAAAAATGATAGGTGTAACGTTAAGAGACCGTAAGCGGGCAGAGTGGGTGAGGGAACAAACACGGGTTAATGACATCTTAGTCGAAATCAAGAGAAAGAAATGGGCTTGGGCAGGACATGTAATGCGAAGGCAAGATAACCGCTGGTCCTTAAGGGTAACGGATTGGATTCCAAGAGAAAGTAAGCGTAGCAGGGGGCGGCAGAAGGTTAGGTGGGCGGATGAGATTAAGAAGTTTGCAGGAAAAGGGTGGATGCAGCTGGCAAAGGAAGGGTTAATTGGAGAGACATGGGAGAGGCCTTTGCCCTGCAGTGGGTGTAGTAAGGCTGATGATGATGATGATGACATCATGCGGGGCGAAATGCGAACATCCTTTACTTGGCGAATAACATATATCTAGAGATTTAGTCGAGCTGTATACTGACATTGACGCACTTTCACACAGATTCGTCCCTATGTTTCTTGCTTAGGGTTATGTTACAATCGTGTTTCATGTATAACATATCTATGTCATATATAACTCAGCCTTTTCAATTAAATACTATTGAGATGCCTTGTTCCTTTAGGTCCATATATCTTTGGTGTGGCACGTTTCGTTTATTATATACGTATATTTTAATACTACACGGTTGGTATAATGGTTTATTAATGTAGATTGTATTTGCATTGCTCGTGCGTGGCTGGAACGAGGTCAAGCTGCAGTGAAGCAGCATTCTCTACTGCGCCCTTTTTCCTCTTGTTAAGCTGCGAAGTATAGTTCGTTTGACTGATTCCTTTTACTGATGATTGACATGATTCACGAAAAAAAAACACACACACGCAACCTTCGTCAATGTACCGACAGTGGCTACCATCGGTGGCAAAATTAAAACAACGCATATAAATCTGGAATGTTTGATAAAGTACGTTGATGCCTCGTTACTTCGTCCTCTAATTTGCAGGGCGTGTCTTTGCAAGATAAGCAAAAAAAAATGTAGACAAAAACAAGCTTATTCATGGGCATCTATACACACCACTGTTTTTAACTTTGCATCTCAGGAATAAAATATCGATTACATTCACCTACACAAGTCTGTCGTCGTGAAGCACTTAGTCTCTGCTTATATGATAAGTTTTCGGAGATTATTACCGCAGCCAACACAAAGGCATCTCGAGCGCACATAGTATTTGCTGCCGTGGCCAGTCAAACGCACTCTACCCAGAGCGTGCCAAACAACAACACTTTAGTAATCGCTCTTTTTGAAGACTGCAGGAAATGAAATAACTTCCTATCCAAACTGCAGGCAATTATCAACCTTCAATTGTTTTTAGTCAGCCACCGAGGAAGCGATCACCCAAATCGCCATCTTTGTAAGTCGCGCAAAGGTTTTTGCTGTTCTTTGCTGTTTGATGCATCCGTTCCTCAGGTAATGGCTCGCTAGGGGCCACGAAGGAAAAGAAATAAATATCTTAACAAATAAAGAAAAAGAGGGAAAGTATTAGTGTAAGAAAAAGCAAAGAGGTCACTCCGAGCCAACGCCTGTGGCTAGTGCTCCGTATTGAAGTGAACGGCAAGTGAACCAATGTAATGTAATGAGATCACATTTCAGAACTCGTTCGGTATAGGTACGCTTACGCTTTCACATCTCGAGAGTTCTTAACGCGCGAATATTGAAGAATCATTACATGGGGTTGCTGGTTCAAATATAGTCACAATTTCTTTGTTTCTTCCCTTCAGTGCGGTTCTGGCCCGAAAAGAAAATCGAAGCTGCAAGTAAAAAGAAATCACAAGTCTGGATCAATATCAGCAGCGACGCACTAAATATATCGCATAGCTAGTTACCATGACGGAACCTCTTTGGCTGAAAAATTTCCATTTCCGCCTGCCACAAGCCTTCCCACAGGCCGTGCAAAAGACACGCAATTTTCCGCCAGAGAGACTTTCCATTAACCATGCAGCGTTGCTTCCCAATCCTGACGTCCCTATATTTCCTATCCTGCCCGCAAGAAGACGGAAAAAGGCAGAACAATCCGGCTGGGAATGCCAAGGGTCTTCGAAGGAAAATAGCCCGCTTTTTGTTCGAGGAGTTAGACGTCACCAGGATCAATCGTAGCCAGGGATCCGAGACAGCTGCTGTCGACTCCTCGCGCATCTCCCGTTGCGCTTTCCCTGGGCGAAAACTGTTTCGTCAGCGGATGAACGCACACATGCCTCAAAGGTTAGCGCTCCTTGAGGCGTTGGCTCCTGCATGCTGAAGAGGGCACGCGACGCGGAAAACGGGAGTAGGAAAACATTGCCAGCCTCTCCTGTGTTTTCAAAGCGCTCAGTGCGGCAACCCAAGAGCTTTGCCTCCGTGCGCTCCATCCAAGAATGATTGATCGATGGCGCAACGCTTTCTTGGGAGCCGCTATTCGATTATAGAAAGCTTTCTGCAGTTTGGACTAGACTGTGACGCATGCAGAAACTCATTCTTGGCTGTATTTGCACAGAACACATCTCATCAACGTTTTTTTTTTTTGCAGTGAGTTTCTATGCAGTGAGTCCTGGTTAATGCGGCGAGAAAGTTGTTACGAAGCATCAGCCCGCATTCAATATAACGAACTTATAGATTAATATGGAATCCCACGCGGCGTAACCGATGCGCTATTCTTGGTTGATTTGGTTTATGGGGGTTTAACGCCCCAAAGCGACTTAGGCTTTGAAGGACACCGTTGTGAAGGGCTCCGGAAATTTCGACTACCTGGGGTTCTCTAACGTGCACTGACATCGTACATCACACGGGCCCCTAGAATTTCGCCTCCATCGAAATGCGACTGCCACGGCCGGGATTCAACCCGCGTTTTTGGCGTCAGCAGCCGAGCCCCATAACCACTGAGCCACCGCGGCGGCGGTGCGCTGTTCTGTAAATGCGGCCTTTCAATGCAAATATCTGGGTTGCACTTTGCTTCGAGTGCTCTCTGTACTCTGAAAATAGGACAGAAAGTAAAAACTTGCATAAATGTCTCTGCCATTCATATCAAAATTCGCAGAGGCGATCATAATTTGCCTTTCATCTTAGCACAGTGTGAAACGCAGCAGTGCTAATCGCCAGTAGTCTAGACTCCTGGCTTATAATATACAGCTTTCATATTAAACGCAAGATGCAATTTGTAAAAAAGAATTTATATAGACTCCTTCCGACCTTATCTCAGCCATTATCTAAAAGTGAATTAACGCACCGACGCATGAATGGTACTGATAGAAATCGTTGGTCGACAGCTGAAGATAATCCGCCAGCCGATCAGCGCTAAAAACATTTGACGAGATTGAGGGTTGTATTCTACATAAATTTTGATCGCCGGCATTATTATAGGAACATGCCAAATTAATTTCATTTCATGAAAAGATCTTTCCTAATACTGGCGCTTTGCCGCCAGTCTGATCTGAGAGCTTAAAAAAAACTACTTTTTTCATTTTTCTATCATGTCCGACCTTTAGACGGTGCGACTGATTTAACTATACGTCGTCGTTGACTTCGCTTCTACTGCTTATGACTGGTTATCTGTTACAATTAAGCCATTGTAAATTTCATTATCAGTGCGGTTTTTTGTTTAAATCTATGCGGCTCACTATCTCCAAATGACAAGCCTGAACTTTTCTTTGCGACAACTCACATGCCAACCACTTTCACGATTTTGTTTTTTTCTTGTATTGATACAGGCTCCCTTTTGTAGACAATCAACTAACTACGTGTGGTGGCTCAGTACAACAAGGATAGCATCCGGCAGCTGCCGGTTGAACTCCGGGATGTTACGCTTTAGGGAATTCTGACGGATACGGTTCATTGCAGCAAAACATTAGTTTGAGCTAGCTGGTGGAAAGACATCGTAAATGGAATACAACGACACAAGAAAACTTGGACAAGAACACCCAAAAGACGTGACAGGCGCCTGTCCGTCTTCTGCGTGTTCTTGTCCTAGTTTTCTTGAGTCGTTGTGTTCAATTTGCGGGTCTTAATTACGCCGTATCGGCATATATAGCCACAAGCTCCTGGGCGTATTCCACTAGGCCACTGCGACCAAAGTCCGTACCAAGGCGGCAAAGCACAAACAGCTCCACCAGCAGACTGTATAGCGAAGGAGTAGTCATCAACATACGTGGTGACCGCGCGCATAGAACTTTCGCCTAAAGGAAAGTTGACAAAGCACTGCGCCTTGTAGACCCAGCGGGCGTTACACACAAAATTCTCGCTCCTCCGTTTTCAGGAAGTTCCATCGGCCAAAGCTAGGCTGTTCCCTAAGTCAATATAACCTCCAGCGATATTGCTCTGTAGAGACTTCTTGCAAATAAAGATTCGGATATTACCTGCTCTTGTTTTCAGTCTCTTTCGCCAAAGCCGGCTATTTGTTTGCCAGAATGGCGTCCAACGGAAACGTGCTAAGATGCGGTGTCATCGAAGAAAGCTTTGTTCACACGGAACTCGAAAACGGCGAGAAACATGTGGAAGTAAGGTAGAGGTGAAGCTGGAGCGAAGCAGTTTCGCGTTCCTCTTTATGATGAGATTTTCTTAGAAAGAATAAGTCTGTAGGCAAAGGAGCAAGCATCCCGCTATGAATTCTAAGTACATTCGCAGCCGTTTTTGTCATTTGTGCACGAGCAAAAAAATCTTTCACAGCATTGCTAGCTGAGGTGACACTGTGATCGTTATCATTTTTGCGGGCTAGCTCATATCGAAAGAGGCAGCGCATTTCTTAATTTTAGGAGTTCATGAAACCGTTCATTGCAAATCTTTAAGGATATTATTACCAAAGTTGTGCCGAGACTCTCTACAAAGCACATATATGATCAAAGTGTATTTCAGCACTATTGTTGGCCGCAGTGGAAGAAAGTTTTTCTTTACGTTGGTAGGTCACAATAGCAATGTCTGCTTTCATACTTCTTGGGTATTGTGTCGGACCGCCTCAAGTTCACACAATAATGATGTCACGGCAGTTCTTTTTCTCTTTATTGAAATCTGGATGCTTCCGCCTCCCATTGCGGGCGTCATACATGTTACCGCAAGATGAGTTATGCAGGCAACATGGTATATATGTTTAAAACTTGAAAATTTCGGGTTTGCGGGTTTTTATAGGTGCGTGGTATAAAGCATTTTATTTTTAATATAGATAAATATAGCATGGAAGGTCCGACGTTCTTTTCTGTATACCATAGGGGGAGTAGATACCATGTTTTTTACTCAAAATATACCCCTGCATAATATGCACCGGGGGTGCATTCTGTGTGAAGAATAACGGCATTTAGTTTTACCTTGCTTTCGGCGGCAGCACGTGAGGGCAAGCAACGTACCCGCACTGAAAGATGTCGAAAATCAGAGACAGTTGCGCAAGTTTACAACTGCTGGCAAATGTTGCCTCGTCGTGGGCTTGAGGGAAGGAGCAGTCCTAAAAGCGAATAAAGAACATGCACCCAAACTCGGAGAGCTAGTTTTATGGACTGTGTGCGCAAAACTTCCCCAACGAGATGTGTTTTGGTTCCTTCGACAATTCCTTTATTAACTCTAAAGAAACATCAGCTTCGAGTTCGTCGACAAAAACTCAGCTGTTTCTTTCATGAGTATGTTGCATGACGGCTTTCACACAGAACACCTGATTCGGACTTTCTCTTGGTGTCCGTGGAGCTAACGATTCGTATTGACCTTTTTCCAGTAAATGCCGGGATGAAGAGACGACCAAATTACCGGTACGGTGCAGCTCCACTGCACGAAAACGACAATCCGTCCTAGAGATTTATTTTTTACCACAGCGCTCCGTGCTCCCTAATTCTATTGTGGAAGCTTCTCGCCGCAGACACCTCTGTTGCGGAGCGCCACACAAAACGACGTGACGTCATAAGCTCACAACTTCCATTCCGTTATGGTACACAACAAACTAGCAATCGGACGCATGCGCTAAGGCGTCGCGCTGACTTGCATCCGCACTACATTTTGACGTCACACGGGTTCTATGTCAGGCGTTACGGTTCTTTAACGTTACGGTTCCTTAATGCACAGACGACGCAGTTGTCGGAGTTGATTCATGACAGAGTGAAGTTGAGGCGGCGTAGAAATTTGTTTTCTTTTTTTCCTGTCTATATTCCGCGTCTCTTCAGCTCTTCAGCATAAAAAGGCAGAAAACGCACGCATTGAAAATTGCCACTGTGATATGCATCTCATCTCTCTAAAAAAATAAGGTACGGTAGGAAAGCGCGGCCGTTAGCGAAAATAATCCACAGCAAGCTCGCCGTGGCGAGCACAGTGCAGCTTTGAATGAGTCCGTTTAACCCTATAGCAGGCGAGCATCTCACGTTTATGCATAAGGCGTCTATATGCAGCGTGTTTGAATTCGTGTGAACCGTTACTGTGCAATAACGATATATTTATCCCCCCGACATAAGAGAGGATGCCGAAGACATCCACGCCACTGAAAACTCGTTTGATAAGAGAGTGCATGATAATATTTGTCTGCCAGAACCTTGCTTCTGAGGTTTCTAGCGGCGTGGTATAGATGAGGAGAAGCAGAACGCAACTATTTATAGATTTGGAGTCTTTTCATTCGCCCGAGGAAATCTCTTTCAGAATGTATCCCTATACCCGGTCAATTAGTGCCCCCGAGAACGCATCCGCGCTGTCGGAGCTTTGCAAACTTGTCTTTCATTCATTGACAGCTAAATGAAGAAGATGGCTATGAATTTTTTATGCCGCAGATATGTTGAAATTATCCGTAGCGCACGACGGTATATCATGTCGCGAAGGAAATTAAACCACTCCTATGAAAGCATTCAATTATGGCCCGTGTACGCGTGTCGATTGAGAGGGAGATTAAAAGGCAGTTTTGTGATTGCGAAACGGACGTCACTAGTGGTAAATTTCAATTTAGTTAGAAACGCTAAATTAAGTTTTTCTTGAGATCAAAAGGCTATGAAAACTTTTTTAATCCTTGATGAGAAACGACACAAACTACACGAAAGTAGAAAAACTTTTGTTCTCTTCTATAGACAAAAATAAAGTGAACAAATTTATATGCATTATACAAATTAAGTTTCCGCCTAATAATATTTGTCTGATGTTATTAAAATTCAGGTTTCGCGGACCTGTCACCATCTAAGGGCTTCACTGTAATGCCATATACACCATCAGGTGGAGGAAAGGAACCGAAGCTCTCAACATATAGAATTTTTTGAGAGAACCTATGAGGGGCGATATAAACGCATATCAGATGTAACCGGTGGCTCATTTCAGTGCGCAGGAGAGATCCAGCACTGTGGATCTCATTTCAAGCATTACATTTTGTTTAGGCACGCCTGCAGTAGATGCATCGCCACATAAGTCTGTTCTGACCATATGAAGTCCTTATTCTCCTGAGAATTTGTGTAGTTCTCCGGTGTGGCAGTGTCGCCGCAACGGTCTTAAAATTGTATGTTAGAGGCGCTTTTTGCGCAAAAACACTACTTACGGGTTCAAAACCAGCCAAGAATCTTGTGATTTGCGTGACCTTAAGGGTTTGGTTTTTTTTGGTTTTTTGGGGGAAAGGAAATGGCGCAGTATCTGTCTCATATATCGTTGGACACCTGAACCGCGCCGTAAGGGAAGGGATAAGGAAGGGAGTGAAAGAAGAAAGGAAGAAGGAGGTACCGTAGTGGAGGGCTCCGGAACAATTTCGACCACCTGGGGATCTTTAACGTGCACTGACATCGCACAGCACACGGGCGCCTTAGCGTTTTTCCTCCATAAAAACGCAGCCGCCGCGGTCGGGTTCGAACCCGGGAACTCCGGATCAGTAGTCGAGCGCCCTAACCACTGAGCCACCGCGGCGGGGCTGACCTTAAGGGTGCAGAAATGAAATTAATATTGCCGCGACGGGGTTTTGAACCCGCCGCGGAGCGAACAGTTCAGTCTCACTGGCCGCAGCACGACAGCCCTGTACTATCCCCGCAGCCCATCACGGTTCGTGTTAAACTGCAACATTCTCTCGCGCTGTGCGTTGTACATCCTCATCTTCATCAACTTCCATCATCGGCGCGAACAGATGAGATCAACTTAACGTCGACCAGAGCTTAGCCTGAGTCTAATACCATCGCCAGACGTGCCGACAACCCAGAAAAGTAGTGTCGCTATGATTCCCTCAGATTAAGGACGTTCCCAAATAATAACATCAACAGATAGTAATATAAACTTCTAGGCTAGATACTCTTTCGCTTTGTAACGTACACTATTATTCGCTTCCAAGTGTACAGAACTGTTAATGCAGAAACTCAAAGGTTCCTTCGGTAAGAGAAAAAGGAACCACTTTTTTGTGCACATGGGTACTTCAAGACAGTTTAAACTTTTCACAAGAGCATGCAACAGGTCGACTCCAAACACCAAAACACAAATATGACGAAAATCAGCAAACTTCTGGCTGTCGTTTCGGAAATCCATTCTGGGATCATATCAAAATAAAATGGACCCTGACAGCCTTCCAGACAAGCAGAAACACAAAAAGGAAAAAAAATACAAATCAAGCATGTGTATCAAGCATGAATCTTACACAATAATTAATTTCAGCAATCAGTCAAACAAACATACTGTCAAACAATTCATCATACAGACATTCACAAGAAAACGTATTGAGAGAATAAGAGGATGGGAGAATTTGGCACATACCGTTCCTCATTTGAGTTGGTTAACGCCCCCTTTCAAGATTTT
This sequence comes from Amblyomma americanum, assembly GCA_030143305.2. Lineage (NCBI taxonomy): Eukaryota > Metazoa > Arthropoda > Arachnida > Ixodida > Ixodidae > Amblyomma > Amblyomma americanum. The sequence continues at coordinate 206,983 of JARKHS020010047.1, read as the reverse complement.
ACCTCCAACAGTGCACCAAGAATTCTCACTGGGCGACAGAAAGGATAAAAAGGATAAGTACGGTAAGAGAGGATAGCGGGAAGTTATTTCAGCATTTGAGAATACACTGGCAACGAGAGCAAGTGAACCTTTATCTTTATGATCTGCCTGTTGTGCTGCTCACTGGAGTACGGGCTGTTCGTTGTGCTCCCACCTTCAGATATTTAAAGGCTGAGATATGCAGTGTAGTTTTCACTTTTCCTCATCGCTTTTTTTTCGCTGTGCCAATTTTTTATTAATCGGTTAGCATTAGAAAGGTCGCGCAAGCGGCCATGACTACCGTCGTCTGTCAGTAGTCTATGGCAGGTACCACCTGCCACGGTGGGCAGCTGGCAACCTGCCCGCGTACTACGAACGAACTTAGTATACTACCTCATATATAGCTAGCCTTACTATGCCCTCTCAGATATAATGACCTTTCGTGAGTTATCTCGGATACAACGAACCTATGTGTTCCAACTCGGATGTGGCAAGCTTTCTGGATTTAACACCTCATATATAACGAACTTTCTTGCGTTAACCTCGGATAGAATGAAATTTCATGCCTTACCTCGGGTATAGCAGGCCTAATTATTCTGTCTCTCATTTGACCCACTTTGGTGTCTGGACCTTGCATGTAACGGACTTCGTGTATTGACCTCAGATAAAACCAACCTAAGTGTACCCCTTCGGATATAATGAAGTTCAGTGTGTAGACCTCGGATGTAATGAACGCTTGGCTGCTAGCGCATTCAGGCGTTCCACCGAGGATCACCGAAGCGTTTTCTTTCCTTCTGTGTTCCACCTTATTTGCGTGTTAATTGCCAATCAAACGCTTTAATCTCGATGTAAAGGGGTTATCAAAGGGCCTAACTTCGATATGTTTTGTGTGTGCGGTTATGTGCCTGTTCAATATGGCATCGACATACATGGCGAGCATATCTGCGATGGCTTTGTTCAGGCGCTCGGTGAGTCCGTTTGTCTGCGGATGGTATGCAGTTGTCCTACGGTGGCTGGTTTGGCTGTGTCGTAGGATGGCTTGCGTCAGCTGCGCCGTAAGTGCTCTTCCTCTGTCCTTGATGAGCAGATCGGGAGTGCCGTGTCGCAGAATAATGCGCTCCACGAAAAATTTGGCGACTTCTGCTGCTGTTCCGTTCGGTAGGGCTTTTACCTTGGCGTAGCGGGTCAGGTAGTCGGTCACTGTGATCGTCCACTGATTTCTAGACGTTGACTTAGGGAAAGGGCCAAGGCAGTCCGTGCCAATCTGCTGAAAGGTTGTTGAGGGGGGTTCGATCGGGTTCAGTATTCCTGCTGGTCGGGTGGGAGGGGTCTTTCGTCGCTTTTTGTATTGGTCTGTATGATATTAGGTGTGTAATCATTTTTCATTCAAATAAGGGTTTGCATTATTTCTCGTATTTCACTCACTGCTCATTTATGATGCCAACAACTTTATTTTTTTTTGCATCTGCTGTCTGTAATTCATTTTTACAATTGTTCTTACAGGAGATCCCGTCCACAGTTTCTGACTTTGGGACCTCCTTCTGTATTCCAATGTTTTTCTCTAACCTTGTACCATAAACATGTAATAAACGAACCTTGAACCTTGAACAGTCTCGGCAGGTTTTCACATAATGTTTCGACATCGGCAGACAGTCGGGGCTAGTAATACTTGTCTTGAATGCGGCGGAGGGTGCGACGAAACGCGAGATGTCCAGCTTTCGACTCGTTGTATGAAGCCTGTAGAACTTCTTCGCGGAAGCTTGCAGTTACAACAAGGAGGTAGCCTGTTTTGTTCGTTGCGAAGTTCTTCTTCAAGAGGACATAACTCTATACACAGAACGAAGACAATCCTCGCTTGAATGAGCCGGGGGGTGAAGAAACTTTGCCTTCCAAGTACCCGATAAGGCGTTTTAGGTCAGGGTCCGAGCGTTGCTGCTGTTCAAAAGAGCTGTGGCTGATGGGTCCCAGGAAGGCGTCCTCATCGTATATTGTAGCTGCGGTGCACCTAGAGCGGCTCGTGAGAGGCAATCGGCGTCAGAGTGCTTGCATCCGGACTTGCAAACTACGGTGACGTCAAACTCCTGGAGACGCAGACTCTATCCAGCGAGGCGGCCGGAGGTTTCCTTTAAGCTGGCTAGCCAGCACTGTGCGTGGGGATCACCGACCACCTTGAACGGTCGTCCGTACAGGTAGGGGCGGAATTTCGACGTAGCCCAGATGGCAAGGCACTCCTTCTCAGTGGTCTAATATTTAGCCTCAGCCTTGTAACGGGAACGGGAACGGCTAGCGCATGCGATTACTTTCTCCAGTCTGTCGCTTTTCTGAACGAAGACGGCTCTAGGGACCACGCTGCTTGCGTCGGTATGAATTTCAGTATCGGCGTTTTCATCGAAATGCGCGAGGATCGGTAGAGACAGTAAACGACGCTGAAGTTCTTCAAAGGCTTCTGCTTGCGGCGCTTCCCACCTAAATGGCACGTCTGCCTTCGTCAGCTGGGTCAGGGGCTTGGCGATGCGCGAATAGTTGCTCACAAATTGTCGGTAATATGCGCACAGTGCGAGGAATCTGCGCACCGCTTTCTTATCGGCCGGGGGTGGAAACTGTTCAATAGCAGCTGTTTTCTGCGGGTGTAGGCGTAATCCCTCCGTGCTAACGATTTGGTCTAGAAATAGCAGTTCTTCATAGGTAAAGTGGCACTTCTCTACTTTCAGGATTAGGCCACGCGACTTGATGGCTTCTAGAACTGTTCGAAGTCTTTTGAGGTGCTCTTCAAAGATCGAGGCGAGGACAACGACGTCATCTAAATATACAAGGCAAATTTTCACTTTAGGCCTGCCAGCACTGTTTCTCTTACTCGCTGAAACGTCGTTGGTGCGGAACGCAGGCCAAATGGCATCACCTTGAACTCAAAGAGCCCATCCGTGGTGATGAATGCGGTCCTCTCGCTATCCATTTCATTCACCTCAATTTGCCAGTAGCCGCTCTTGAGGTCTATCGATGAGAAATACTTGGCGTTGCAGAGCCGGTCCAGTGTGTCGACGATGCGGGGGAGGGGTAGACGTCCTTCTTTGTTATGTTGTTCAAGCGCCGGTAATCAATGCAGAATCGAAGTGCGTCGTCTTTCTTTCTCATTATAACAACCGGTGTCGCCCATGGGATGTTTGAAGGCTGGAGGACGTCGTCGCGAAGCATTTCTTCCACTTGGTGCCGGACGGCTCGTCGCTCTCGCGGCGACACCCGATAGGAGCTTTGACGGACATGCCGGGAGTGCTGGTCGGTTGTAATGCGATGCTCAGATATTGGTGTTTGTCGGACCTTCAGCGATGACGAAAAACACCCTCTGTGGGTTCGAAGCAGATTCCAGATCTTGTCTTTTCTATTCAGGGGCAGGGCTGGGTTGATGTCGAAAGTGGGCGAGCTCTTTTGGTCAGGCGAACCTTCTGCGGATGGGTCGGAGAGGGCGAAGGAGTCTCGTACGCCGGATGTTATGTCTCAGAAAGCAATCGTCGTTCATGTCTTTCATCGACCTCGATTTGCCAGTAGCCGCTCTTGTGGTCCATCGATGAGAAATACTTGGCGTCGCAGAGCCGGTCCAGTGTGTAGTCGGTGCGGGGAAGGGAATAGACGTCCTTTTTCGTTATGTTGCTTAACTGGCGGTAATCGACGCAGAATTGAAGTCTCGTCTTGCATGCACTAACAAAATGAGAAAGCGGCGTGGCGGCAGCTTTGAAGAATGAACAAACACTACACAGATTCTTAGCAATTTCAAATTATGAATATATCGAAGTATCTGCCGATTCTTTTCGAGTTCGATAAATCCGGCTTAAACTGTAGCACGACTGAGTACGACAGTCACAGAAAAAGAAATATTCAAATAGCTGATATCTATCAGGCGTAGATAGAGTTTCTAACTCTAGTTGCTAAAAGACTACGCATCAGACAGAATATTTCAAAATTATTTTCAACTACAAACTAAAATCTTCACTGGCGAGGACTCGCGTCCTCCTGGGCGAAGCAATATTCCTGCCGTGGAAAGACATAGAAAGCCGAAAACCAGGAAATGATCTTGCATCAGTCTGGTAGAGATGCAGCTGTAGGAGCTTATTTATACTCTTGTAAATGAGCTAAGCATTGAGTGATGCGACTGCGCAGTTTCAATTTCTGTTATGAATTATCATATTTACCGCAACTTTCATTGCTCATGCATAACAACCATACGAAATTACTTAATTGTATTCACTCAAATCGCATGGCCTGCGCAAAAAAAAAACTGCATGAAATTATCGCTTAAGGTTATCCGCGTGGCTTTATTTTTTGGTTAGATTGCCTTCAAAGCATAGCGTCAACTCGAGAGGCAGTATCTTTCGGCAGGCTTCGGTGGTCACCCAGGGCATAAGATATACATACATACATACATACATACATACATACATACATACATACATACATACATACATACATACATACATACATACATACATACATACATACATACATACATACATACATACATACATACATACATACATACATACATACATACATACATACATACATACATACATACATACATACATACATACATACATACATACATACATACATTTTATTTTATTTTTCCAGAAATTGGAAAGATCTCCTGAGCTAATAGCTATGAGCTTGACTAGGCCAAGGATACCCAATACATGACAGTAGCGTGTGTTTACAAAAAAGAGATAAATAAACATTTACCCAAAAAGTTCCCAAATGAAACTGATCTATACTATTTCCATAGCATGCACAGCATTTAGCGTACATGATGCATATCACAAAAAAGAGATCTAACACAAAGCAAAACAACAAAAGAGTAATAACATCAATGTGCAATATAATATGAAATATCGCTAACAGAACAAAATAGTAATAGAAATCGTATATTAGCAAAATAGGAATGCAGCTGCTTGACACTGTATTTATGAATAGAATAGTATTTGTTGAGCGATACAGGAAGGTTATAGGTCAAGGACTGATGTTTATAGAAAGTGCGAAAGCGCGAGATTACCCATTTTTCTGTGTTTCTTGTGTTTATGTTTGAATTTGTAATGCGCTGTTTTAATGACGCCAACAAATATATAGTGCTTTTTATTTGTGGGGAGGAGTAGCAGGCTGCCTGTAATAAACGGAAGTCGTATAGGTTATCTATGGGAATAATGTTAAGGGAGGAAAAGGATTCTTTACATGATGACATAGGTGCAATATTTTCGATCCAACCGACAATATTCTTCTGAATAACTGCAAGCTTGCTTAAATTAGATCTCGTGGTTGTGCTCCAAACTAAAGAACAATATGTTAAGTGAGAGTTAAAGAGAGCATTATATATTTGAACATTGACTGATAATGGAAGCAACCTACGACAGCGTGATACTACACCAGCAATGGAAGAAAGTTTTATGAAAAGGTTATTTATGCGCACGTCCCAGCTTAATGTTGAAGAAAAATGAATTCCGAGAATTTTATGAATATCGACAATATCGACTACATGACCGAAAATATAACTTCACTCGCTAAAAGCGGTTTATTTTTAGTATGAAACATAACAGCTTTTGTCTTAAATGGGTTTGTCTTTATTCAATTTGGTTTGACCAAGCAGACAACTGTTCAGGCATCTGATTACATTTTATTATATGTTGAATATTGGAACCAGAGATTAGCATTGTGCTTTCGTCGGCATATATAATGAACTGAACTGTAAGTTTTATGTTTACTATGTCGTTCACATATAAATTAAAAAGAAGAGGACCTAATACGCTGCCTTGTGGAACACCACATGAGATGGGCAAGAATGACGACATGTTACCCGTTATATGTACGCACTGTTGCCTTTCATGCAGGTAAGATTTCAGAAGCGTTAAGCTCTTTCGACAAATTCCATAAGCCTGCAACTTAGTGAGAAGAATGTTGTGATTGAGGGAGTCAAAAGCCTTACTGTAATCAATGAATATTGAAAGAGTAAGCATCGGTTTTTGAATATTTTCTAGAATAATTTTCTTTAGAGTTAACAGAGCTATCTCCGTTGATCTGTCTTTCCGGAAGCCAAAATGTGAATTTGTGATAATGTTTCTATCTTCGAGGAACATATTTATGCGAAAAAAAATTATTTTTTCTATGCCTTTTGAAAAAACTGGAAGCACTGATATTGGTCGATAATTTTTGGCTGAGTTTCGATCACCGCCTTTGAAGATTACAGAGACTTTGGCCTTTTTTCATTGCATCAGGAAAAAAAGCCCGAACCTAGAATGAGGTAAAAATATGCGTAAGTACCGTGGTGATGAGCGGTAAAACGTATTTAACTGGTTTAATCTGTAAGTTATCTATATCTAATGCTTTACTATTGCTAGGAAAACAATGCAGCTCTGTTTGCGCCGCAGAGTGTTCGGGCCCCACTCGGGGGCCCAATTTTCTTTGCATAAGATATCATTCGAACGTTTAACCGAGTACTTTTTCTCCAATGCTCAGATTTATGTTCAACCACAGATTCACTTTAGTTTCCCGTCGAAAATATTCTGATTTTGATGTGACCGGCAGCTGCAATTTGGTTCTAATTGATAAAGCAACAGTACAGCTAGAGAAAGCGGAAGAACTGAGAGAATTTTATCGCAAGAGTATGCCAGATCATGAACATTATATGGTGCATGAGAGTGATCCATTCAAAATCCTTGAAATTAGTTGTAACGAATCATTTAAAGTAGAAGCGCTTTGGTGGAATGGATCATGATTCATAATTTTTTTTATACACAAGCTTGTAGCAGCGTTAAAGTAATAAACAGCCAAACTTTTTCATAAATCAGCACCGATTTCCAGCGATACCTTTTTTTACGCGCGGTCATTAACTGAACTTGATACAGAAAACAACTTCTGGTGGCACACTGAAAGACTTGTCCTTAACTGTCAGCTGCAAATGAAGTGTAATTCTTCGAAATTACACGACTCGATCATGATATCACTGTCCGCAAGTTGTTTATTCCACCCATTGCGCGTCACCTTTTCAGTCCTTCCTCTGAATACGTAAAAAGAGAAAGCATAAGCATACACAACGTGAAGGTTTAATATGTCTGCTTTTTTTTAGTTATAGAAAACGTAGCACACACGTCCTAAACCGCTTGACATTATTTAAATTTCTCATTTGTGTTCAGTGCAGTGGCCCAACCGTGTTTCTGCTATTTTCTCTCAGGACATCATCTCCAACACTGATAGAGGTTGTGGAGCAAAACGATATGAAATAAATTATTATTTCAGTTAGTGAGTTGATCGGTTTTCCATGTATTCTTTTGTTGACGTTTAAGGTGCTTGGGATAACCTTGTACACTGTACAAGGTTATCCCAACAACAAGGTTATCCCACTGTACAAGGTTATTGGCGCGCGCCGCCTTCGTACCTTCAGAAGGCGTCGTGTATCACCTCCATGTTTCTGATCCCAACCGGTCCTAGAGGCTGATATACTCATCGCTAATTTGTTCAGCGTATGCCACCTGGTATTTCCTGAGTGTTTACTGCAGTCAACGTTTACATAAAGGAAGGTCGATAGCAGTTCCACCTTCACTGCTGTTTGACTCGGCCTCTAGTGGATGGTGATTCGTACGCTCAGGACTTCAGTGTTTTCGCAAAATCCTAGAGGGAGGCTCGTCGTTTCAACACAGAACCGCTTGTTATTGCGGACGGGACGGTGAGCTCTCTCATTCCACGGCCTCGCTGTTGCTTGCGGTAAGACTCTTCGGATTAAGGGTGTGTAATTGAGTGATCTTTCACGGAGCCTTTATTGCGCTAAGTAAAAGAAAATTTGGGGGACAGTTGATCTCTGCGTTAAGGGCATGGCACAAAAGCATTAATGGATTGCCTCAGTAGTCTGCGCTCCCCTTAGCATATTACTTCGCAGGCACATACACTGTTATATGTTACATTTTTATTTTTGTTGTAATATATGCTAAATTTGAGTTTTCATTGTTTAATTTATTTACCACAAGACACACAAGGCCTCCCTTTAGACCATGTCGAAAGAACGTTCCTCAGTGCTCGAGGACTAACGCGCCCAGCTCACGGCCCAAAGGGCAGCGGCTCGAGCCCAGGCTTGACAATTTTGTTTTCAGCGCAGGTGCTTTTCTTTCTTCGGAGACACCACGTAATGTTAATATGCAGACGTAATACGTCTGCGTATTAGCATTACGTGGTGTCTCCGAAGAACTTGTAGACCAATCAGCAAATGTATAATGACATCACCGCTGCTTTACTATGTGATCGTTGTAGGGTGTTTGAATTACCTGCACTTGGCGATGTGGTCGCGATGTCACGATCTTCTCGACCAATCAGAATTTCTCCTTTTTAACGCCGGCGCCCGGTTTTCCGCTGACCGGGTTGTTTAGCTATATCGCGTGCGAAGGCGTACTTCTTTCCCAATCGCTTACGTTTGCCGTGTGCAAAGCGTGGGGTTCATTTCTGAAGTCTACACTTCGAGGATCAAGGAGCTCATATACAAATCGTTGTTTTTGTCCCATTTAAATTATTGTCACCTTGTCTGGGGCATGACCACTCTGAATAATCTAGACAAAATTTATCTACTTCAAAAGAAAGCGATAATGTGCATATTCCAGCTTAGTTTCAACCAGCATACAAACCAGTACTTTGAAGATGCATGTATTATGAAAATTTTTGACATCTATAGTTTTCAACTGCTTTCGAGATATAAGAAGGAGCTATTTCGTCATACTGATTATTTGGGGAGACTGGCCTCCCTAACGCCGAGCGAGAAGCTGTATAACACTAGACAACACTCCCCGTGGCAGACTAAAACTCCAAGAACAAACTACGGATTACAAATGATTGCCTTCCAGTTGCCTAAACACCTAAACACGTTACATCATAAAAATATTGACATAATTAGTACGCCGATCCGTGACCTTTGTAAACATTTCCTGTGTTTCAAAAATTAGTCTGCTTTTATAATCTTTTCATTTTTCCTTTTTATTCAGTGTTTGCATCAAAAGTTTGTAGTACTAATTTTGTTATTGTGATACTGTTGCACAATATGTATTCTTTGTTCCGCTGATGCCTTTGTATATGTAGGGGCCGAGGGCTCGTCAAGCCTTGCTGGCTTTTTTCCTCGGCCCTTTTCATCGTTGTGATGAATAAATCTCTATTATTATTATTATTATTATTATTAATAGCAAGCTATCTGATGTTTTATCGGAGTACGGTGTGTCTGAGCCCGTAAGGCTAACGTCCATCTTGTACACGCAGTGCAGTGCAAGGCTACTGCGCACTCGTATCCGGTAGTAATTAGGGATGGCCGCAGTGTGCTTGAAAGCCCACCCCCAAACTTCGCACCTTTTTCGGCATACCCGTTACAAGGTGATGGTTCGGGCTAGTGGGTATGCGTTATAATTCATAGCGCAGCAACAAAACAGGGGACAAACACATGCGCTAAACTTCCACTACGGGTTTATTTGGTGCACACAGAATTTATACATGAAGTAAAGAACGATACCAGTCAGACTAGACAAGATACTTTGTGAACAAAGCTTAAAAATCACATGCAATACATTTCACCGGTTAGCATACTGCTCCGAGTCTGAAAATGCCATATCTTTCTTTGTCAGCGACAATGACGGACTGCTGACGCAGCTTTCAGGTCCAGCTATTTCGATTGCGGCGGCCTCGATAATTTCCCTTGTTAATCTATCCGCATTTCTGCCAATCACCTCGCATTCTTTAAAACCAGGCTTGCATTTATGAGCACGACAGTGCCGTGCCAAATTGCTGGAACCGCCATCCCTAACTTCCCTATGGTGCTCGCTTAACCGCTATTTGAGGCATCTGCCTGACTGCCCAATGTACGCCTTGCCGCATGAACGCGGGATACTGTAGACTATTTCTTCAGTACACTGCACGAAAGGGTTTCTATGCCGAATCGTGCAACTATTCTGAAGCCTGCTGTCGGGACAGGTGGCCTTGCAAATGCGGGACATTTTTCTGGTGCAGACATATACACCTTCACTCCCACTTTTTGCGCTACCTTCTTGCAAGCCTGGTTTTAAAGAATGCGAGATGATTAGAAGAAATGCGGATAGATTAACAAGGGAAATTATCGAGGCTGCCGCAATCGAAAGAGCTGGAACTGAAAGCTGCGTCAGCAGTCCGTCATTGTCGCTGACAAAGAAAGATATGGCATTTTTAGACTCGGAGCAGTATGCTAACCGGTGAAATGTATTGCATGTGATTTTTAAGCTTTGTTCACAAAGTATCATTCTTTACTTCATGTATAAATTCTGTGTGCACCAAATAAAGCCGTAGTGGAAGTTTAGCGCTTGTGTTTGTCTCTGTTTTGTTGCTGCGCTATGGATCATAACGCATACCCACAAGCCCGAACCATCACCTTGATAAGTTATATTTCTAGTTCAACGGGCCCTTGTCCTTCGGTCTTTCTTCATCCTACCTTGCTAGTAACATTGATCGCCATTACCGTTTGCCGGGTCCGCACATTGGCTTACATCCGAGCAAAGGTGTTGTCAGAAGACGTCCAGGCTTGGTTTGGTACCGTTCCTCCGTCTATCCACCACGCGAACCGGGTATGCAAGATCTTACGATCAGAGTGGCAAAGGCAAGGCAGACTTCACAGAGATGCTCTCCACGCTCAAGTTATCCAGAAGCACACAAGGCCTTGGGACAGACGTCGGCAGTGGAGAGAGTACTGCAACCTCATAAATTGGACAGCCGAGAAATTTTGGATAAACAGCTTGCGGAACCTGCGTGCAGTTAAAAAGAGCAGGCAACCGGTCCAGGGTGCAAAGGTCCACATGTTCGGGAACGTCGAGGTCCCGGAATTTGTGCAACGAACCCTCAAGCTCGGACCCAAGTACGCAGTGCAACCGAAGAAGAGTGCGCCAGAGCTCCTGTCATTCGTGAAACATGTGTCCAGCCTTGCACCCTCGTCTGAGAAAGAATGGTGAAATGTCGAGAGTTTGGAAGTGCTCACCAAGTGGAGGCCCACAAGTACCCCCGTTCCGGTGAGAAGGGTCATCTCGTTTCTAAAGGACAACAGCCTTTTCGACCTTCCTACTGACAAAGAAGGTGGCTTTGCGGTTTTTCCATGGGATTTGTACCGTAAGAAGGCGCGTGAGGCAGTTGATTAAGCTTTTAATCAGCAGCTAAGCGTGTCTTTGAGAAAGGTGAAAGCACAAGCAAAAAGGTTATGTTTACAGCTTGAATTGCCTAGGCTTGCGCTTGCAGTCCAAAGGGAGGAAAAACTCGGTCTCGAGATGTTTTTTTCAGTGAAGACGCACAAGCCTGAAGCACCGTTCCGTGTCATCATATCTGAACGAGGGACGTGGCAGAAGGAAGTAGGGCTTTTTCTGCAACGCCGTCTCAAACTTTTGAGCGTTGATGATCCTTTTCTGATTAGAAGCTCAGAACAAGTGGTTTTGTTTCTAAAAGAACTTGAAGAGCAAGATGTGGATTTTTTTTCAATAGATGTGAAGGATCTATGTTACTCCCTGCCACATCAGCAGCTTTTAGAATGTATCGAAGACTGCATTCATCGCTTTGGTGCTGTTGCTTTTCAGAATGAATCAGGTGAGTCTGTTGACGGGTTCTTGAGTTTATTGTCTCTGTATCTGAAGTCGACGTTTGTTAGCTGGGATCGGGAGATATTTCTGAAAAAGGATGGAGTATGCATCGGCTCGTGCAATGCTCCAGCGCTCAGTGATCTCTACCTTGCTTGTCTAGACAGGCGACTGCAAAATAAACTGGATGTTGCTGCTGTCATTCGGACGTTTAGGTTTGTTGATGACTACCTAGTGGTCCTTCGTAAGAGCCATAGAGATGTTTGTGTAACAGCCGCAACCGCTATTTCTACCTTCTCTGAGTGTTTGCACCCTCTGAAGATCACCCATGAGCTTCCGCTTGAGGGCACAATTCGGTTTCTTGACCTAAAACTGGTTACTGGAAAGCAGGTTTGTTGGATGCATGAGCCCAGAGCTGAGAAGCCCCTATTACCCTTTTCGTCTCCGCATACGAGGCTGGTCAAGTGAGGGGTCGTGAAGACGTGCTTTTCAAATGCAGTTAGCAAGTCCTGCGCATGCTTGCTGAAAAGTAGTTTTTATAAGCAGGTGCACCGCCTCCGAGCAGCAGGATTCCCGAGGCACTTATTAGTTTCGGTCGCTGAGAGCTTGCATCAGCAGGAAAAGGCCAAGAAGACTGGAACTGATGGCGAAGGGGGCAGCAAGTTAGTGATGGTGCCATATATCCACAAGCTGTCACACTCTCTCAAGAAGGTAGCACTAAAAGTTGGAGTGAAGGTGTATATGTCTGCACCAGAAAGATTGTCCCGCATTTGCAAGGCCACCTGTCCCGACAGCAGGCTTCAGAATAGTTGCACGATTCGGTATAGAAACCTTTCCGTGCAGTTTACTGAAGAAAAAGTCTACAGTATACCGCTTCCTTGCGGCAAGGCGCACATTGGGCAGTCAGGCAGATGCCTTAATGAGTGGTTAAGCGAGCACCATAGGGAAGTTAGGGATGGCGGTTCCAGCAATTTGGCACGGCACTTTCGTGCTCATAAATGCAAGCCTGGTTTTAAAGAATGCGAGGTGATTGGGAGAAATGCGGATAGATGAACAAGGGAAATTATCGATGCTGCCGCAATCGAAAGAGCTGGACCTGAAAGCTGCGTCAGCAGTCCGTCATTGTCGCTGACAAAGAAAGATATGGAATTTTCAGACTCGGAGCAGTATGCTAACCGGTGAAATGTATTGCATGTGATTTTTAAGCTTTGTTCACAAAGTATCTTGTCTAATCTGACAGGTATCGTTCTTTACTTCATGCATAAATTTTGTGTGCACCAAATAAAGCCGTAGTGGAAGTTTAGCGCTTGTGTTTGTCCCCTGTTTTGTTGCTGCGCTATGGATCATAAGGCATAGCCGTGGTGACGGCCACCGCCCTCAACACTCGACTATCGATAGAGGCTGAGTTGGCGGCCATAGCGCTCGTCATAGCTGGCCCCAAGGCCGGATACATCCTCAGTGATTCGAAGTCAGCAATCAGGAACTTCGCTAAGAGAAGGCTTCATGCCCCAGCTCTCTCCATCCTGGCAAGAGCCAATTTATCGTTCGAACGGCTCCAGCTCATATGGGTGACCGTACATACCTCCCACCCAGGGAACACGGCAGCTCATAATTGTGCTCGAGGATTCGTCAACCGGGCACAGAGCAACCAGTGCTCCTGGTTCAGGAGGAAGTGCCTGGTAACGTACCATGAAATTACCCTCCACTATCGAAGCGATCGACTCAAATGCCCACCCCCGCACAAATACCTCACCAATGCAGAGCAGGCTTCCTGGCGGCAACTTCAGACGGGGACATTCCCAAATCCATATATCTACTCCCTGATGTGTCCCGCAGAATACAATTCCCGCTGCACAGTCTGCAGTCGTTCTAAGGCAAATCTCAATCACATCCTATTCGAGTGCCCAGAGGACCCATCACCTTTGAGCTTCCAAGTCTCAAACCAAAGTGGGTGGGAAATTGCGTTGCTCAGCCCTCACCTGGATGCACAACTCTGAATAGTGGGCTGGGCACTGAAGGTCGCCAAGAAGCATGGTCTTCAAGCCACCTAGCGCCGTCGCGAGAGCCCACTAACCTGTCTAAGCCTTATTCTTAACCCCCGACCTCTTTGTCATATGACAAATAAAAGTTTGTTCCTCGTCCCCCATCGCTATTGAGTCAGAGTTCGTTCACATTGCCTGCATTCTCTATACACACTATGTAGGTACATAAAGATACAATATTCTAGTTCAGTGAACTTTGCCTTTAGTCTCATTCTTTAAACAGCGTATCGACGGCGTTACAATCGGAGCCGTTGCGTTGTCCTCTAAGCCCTTCTGCGCGCCTCTATAGACCGGGAATTACACAGAACGATCATAGATCAATTCGACCACATTTTAACAGTTCGATGAGGCACAAAGCCATTCGGCGGCCCATTTAGTACCTGACACTCCTGCTTGTTTTACTGCACGCGGTAAAATTTGTGACATAGGCCGCAACAGTGGCTCCATACAAAGCTAAGTAAAACGCACAAGTCCCTGCTTTAACATTATTTGCAAAGTATTTTGCTTAAATGTGCGTTACAATGCCCTGAGTTCGAAACCGCCTTGTCGGGATCTTTTTGTCTAAATAGAGCACATGGGAAGATTGAGTAGCCCTTCCTAAACATTACTTCCTCCGAAAAGTTAATTAAGCACACTTTTTCGGCATTTCGCTATAAAACAGCCCTGCCGGTTCTAAAGCTTATCTGCCCTGGTAATTGGATAGCCTTGCGAGCGATAATATTTATCCATGTTTCTTTGGTGTCTCGTTCAAAGCCGCCATCTCATTTTCTTTAAGCAATGGTCCACGATGTTTACCCGGTGCTTCCAATCTCCGTGTCCATTTGGTTCCCAATCTAATTACCAGGGAACTGCGGGAAACCCGAACGAAAACAAAAGACGCAGACAAAAGTGCTGAGCCAACAAAGCTAGGAAGTAATGGAAGCGGACACAACTATTCGCTCACGTTTGTTCTACACCATACGCTTCCCAGAAAGCGCCTTGCTAATTGGGCTGCCTTAAGCGGATGGCATTTGGGTCCCAGAGGAATCGCGTCCGCATCTGTGGGACTCGGGCAGAGACAGCAAAACAATCAGCCCCATAGCTTCCAGAGGAGGCGAAATAGGCAGAGTTCATTTCGTCCCAGTATTTGCAGGGATTTGGAGGCCTCACTGTCGCCGCCTTGGTACTAATGCAAATCTTCTATCGGGCTGGTTTGTTGAGAAATAGGCAAGTGCTCAGCTGCGACTGCTATTTTTGATGAAAAAGAAAACACGACTGACATTATGTTTCATCCAATGAGCTTCATATAATCTGTCTGGGCACATAAACTCCTTTCTCCTGATGGACTGGCTTTCTTGTAATTCTCGTGCTTTCTAAGAAACCCTCTGTTATCCGTATTCTTCTTTGAATACCAGTGCAGATTCAAGAAGTTTGGGAGATTGAATTTTCCAAATATGGCAATTTTCTCCGCCTTTTTCATATCCCGTGCCCAACTTGTGGGCGTTAACCCTCATATGTTTCGTTGCTAACAATATGTGCTCTCTGGCACCTGGTTACTTCCACCCTTAACAAAGGAAGGCAAGAGTGGCACGGCGCGCTACCCTGCAACAACGTCTGGGAGGTGGTAACTACCGATGAAACAGTTGCAAAAATATTAATTATCGTCATCAGCCTGGCCGCGCCCACTGCAGGTCAAAGGCCTCTCCCATGTCACTCCCATTAACTCTGTCTTTTGCCAGCTGCGCACACCATATGCCTGCAAACTTCCGTATCTCATCCGCCCACCTAACCTTCTGCAAGCCCCTGCTACGCTTGCCTTCTCTTGGAATCCATTCCGTTACCCTTAAGGACAAGCGGTTGTCTTGCCTTCGCATTACATGCCCTGCCAAAGGCCATTTCTTCATCTTGAGTTCGATTAGGATGTCATTAACCCGCGTTTATCACCTCACCCTTTCTGCCCATTTCCGGTCTCTAAACGTTAAACGTATCGTTTTTTTTTCATGGATCGCTGTGCTGTCCTTAACTTAAGCTGAACCCTTTTTGCTAACCTTCATGTTTCTGCCCCCTAGGTGATAAACGTGGACAGGAACGTGGAGGCCCTAGTAAAAATAGCAACCTGCATTATATGCATCTACCGACAAAAGTCACGGAGCTTCAACTTTGCGGCTAATCTCTTATGCCACTCGTTCCCGCCACCATAATAAGCTTTGTGGCGCTAGTTGTACACTCACAAGCAGTTACCTGTCAGTGGAACCCTGTCAGTGGATCTGTCAGAGGATTTGTAAAAAGCAGGCAAGAGATTAAAAAAAACGTTCTCATGAATTTCCGTCGACAGTGACCTAAAGCCGAGGGCAGCCCACCTAACTGACCTAGAGGTCAATGCGTACCTTGCGCGGCCTCCTATTTTCTGCAAAGAATCGCCACTTTTGGCTTACAGCAAGAAAGTCCGCCCTTAACGGCACTACAAAATTACTACCTGGTACATCTAAGTTGAAAAAGCATTCACCAATCTGCCCGGCAATTTCCTGTCCTTCGGAAGCAGCCGAATTGCTTCTGAAGAATACTAAGTAAAATATATTTAAAATGTACGGTTTTGCTCAGTACAACAGATCGACTATTTCTGATATTTTTTCGAAATTAAAAACTCCTATTTAGGCATAAAAAGAGTAGAAGAAAAGAGCAAAACTTCGCAGATACACCGCGGGTGCATTCCGCAGCAAGCGCATGGTGCCAGCACCAGGACATTGTTCATGTGCGGCCAGATGATATCCGCAAGGCGTCTGCAGCGTGAGCTGCATAACGACGAGCGCAACTGTTGACGTTAAGTGTGGTCCAGTCCGCCAAGTCTGGAGCTGCCTGGGGGACACATTGCGTATGTACAGCCATGCGGATAAGAATTTTCAGTTAGACGCGAAATAGAGTTTATGGGCGATGGCCGTCCTAACTTGTCGACGTTCTGCCCAGAGCCCAGAGTTCTGTCACTCATGTTAGGTGAGGTACAGAGGGCAAAACAGTTGTCTGGAACAATCGAACTGTGTGCTCGGCAGCTGACAAAGCCGCTGCGAACAGGAGGGCCAAAAATGAGGATGAAATCTAATGAGCTTAACTTCACGTGCTTACATCCAGACCTTTTTTAACCAAATGATATAGCTAGATATCGCGTGTTCAGCCTGAAACACGGCCAGAACATGTTCTACACAAGGATTTTGCTCTCTGCACACTAAAGAAGTAAGTAGCTCGCATAATTAAAAACTTGAACTGTGTTTTTTCTGTCGGAACCGCTTTCCACGGAGCTCTAGGTAGTCTATCATAGAGAGGTAAACAGATAAATGGGGAGGTAAAAAGATAAATTTGTAGCCGCAGTGGAGAGGCTACTCGGGATTGGCGCCGGGGAATTTCCACTGAGCTCAGTAATTAAAACGGTGTGGTGTCAGTTTCAACGTTCCTATAGATATGGCATTGTCCGACCGGTTATAGAATGCCCGTTATTTTACTTCTAGCACTGGCGGTCGGTTTGATCCGGAACAAAAAACATCTAGGCCGAGGTATGAAACCCAATCTGGGCTCGATGTCAACAGAGATGAAAGGAGCAGGAAGAAGCTATAGATGTACTGCACAGAACCATCGGAAAAGTACAGCAACTTTTAATATTTTGCTCCGAGATGGAAGGAAAGAGAGAACTGCTCCGAGAAATACCTGTTTTTAAATTGAGAAAAAAAAAGGAATCCGGAAATGGTGCTTCACAATAATAGAAAGAGCGTTAATTCGTTTCGCAAAATCCCCCTGCGAAGATGAAGACCCCGTCTTTCTGTTTCGGGTAGCGGGAAATGAAAAACATCTTCAACCGTTCTCTAGGGCTCACTGAGCACTCAGAGAGGCGTGCAACGCTGATACAGCAACTTTGAGATACATATTTTTGTAAGCTTATGCCTCTCGTGGGTATTTCTTTATAATTTGACTCGTTCCGTGAATGCCGAGTATGGTCCACTTCAGCCGTCTCCAATGCCCTTTCGCCCTTCCCCTCCCCTTCTAAAGAGAAAAGGAGGCTCTAAGGAAGCATAACAATAGAAACTTTCGTTATGTTTCTGTTTTTCTTTTATGAAAAACGTGAGCGTGAAAGCAATTCTTGGAGAACGCAAGTAAGTAGCGCCCTGGATAGCGCTGATAGAACATAATTTTGTTTTTTCTCCGTTTATGTGCATGATATGTATTGCACGTTGTGCTTCGAGTCTGCTGTACCGATTGAGGCCGCCGTCCCCCTCAACGTATGAATGGCATTCAGCTTAGCATAAAGCGAAGGGTAGACATCTATATTAGATTTGACGGGGCCTCTTGCATTAAGCTACCGTCATGTGGTTCAAGAGGTGTCGTTCTTACTGCATCTGTACACTATTGATGCGTCTCTCTCTCTGTTGACCCTTCAGTACACAAAAAACAAACCTTGCCGGAAATTATGTAATAATTTTTAAAAAGTCTTTTTACACAATTTGGGCTCACAAAATTTTTGCGAGAACGATCTAACTATACAAAGTGTAGCATGCCGGGTGTCTCAAAGCAGGTACTTAATTACCAGCGTATTAAAAGTTACAAAGGAATGTGGGGAAAAACTTGGCATCTTTGCTTTGCTCCCTCTAGATTTTGAACATGCAATCATATTGTCACCGGCGAATATGACAATATGATTCGCCGGTGAAAATATGAAATGGCCAGGTTTCTATTGGCCTGCTTGCATCTTAAAAAAAAAAATGTCACTGGCGAAAATACAGAGAACAAAGCTGTTCACTCGGGCGAGGTTTGCCAACACCACCGCGCTCGTTCTGGACAAAGAAGTCGTTCGGCCACTCGCTCGGGAACACAGTTCGACCTCCAGGTGGCGCCGGCAGAAAGTCAGCAGCGTGGCAATATAAACTGTAGAGCGGTTTATTGTCACGTTGGAAGCGCCGGCGACGAAGACTTAGTACACGTAATCGACGAGCCAGCGAGGCGAGACACTGGGACACAAGTGGCAACGTTCCAGCACGAGCAACCGACGGACTTCTTCTATATCTCATTAAACGAGGGCGCAAGTGCTTCGTCGTCGTTGGCGTCGGTGCTGAATCATGTTCTTCGTTCCAAAACTTTTTATTTAGCTAATACGAGCCGCCATTTGGCTTCTAGAAGTGAGCTTAATGATGGCTGAATTGTCTATTGCTGAGAAATAAAAGAGTTGCTAAGTGAGCCTCAGTAAAAAAAAGAAAACGGTCTAAAAAATGTGAAATTCAGGACGCCAAATTTTCCAAAACTGCGCGGCTCAGTTGACCTGGCGCCCAATATTAAAATAATTGTTTAGATGTTAGAATTGGTTACCTGCCTTATGCCAAATTTAGGAATGCTCACTCCCAGGGTTGTGAACAGAGAATTATTTCAGCAGCATAGTACAAGCGGGGAAATGCGCGAAATTGTGGTGTTCTGCAGGGCTATTCACGGCTATTCAGAATAGTCCGAACGTCAACAAAGGAAAAACCTGGCTGCAGTGTAGAGCAAAGGGGACATGAAGAAAGCTCTGGAGAGACGCAAGCAGCAACAGCGCCCTGAAACGCTTTCGTGTTCCAACTGCCGGCCAGCACTTTTTGTGAATATCACGACAGTGCGGTAGCGAACAGTACGGCTTTATTTGCTCTGTGATAT
Source organism: Amblyomma americanum (assembly GCA_030143305.2). Taxonomy (NCBI): domain Eukaryota; kingdom Metazoa; phylum Arthropoda; class Arachnida; order Ixodida; family Ixodidae; genus Amblyomma; species Amblyomma americanum. Next base: position 187,686 of record JARKHS020010047.1, on the reverse strand, counting down.
GTGTGAATAACAAAATAAAAAAGAATAATTTGACATTCCCATCACATTTTCCTACTCTCCATTGCTCCGAGGGCCTGTGATGGTGCGTGCAAGTCGTCCCGAACATTGCCAGCACTCTTTCTTCACAATTTTGTAATCAGCCTCATTTTGTAGGTTTCTATGTGAGCAGTAAATGTTTCTTGTTTATACCTGGTTCATTCTAACAAAGTTTGTTTATTGTTTATGTCCTGCGTTCATGGCTGAAAAGCTTTAATATTGGAATACAAAAAGCTTCTGCTATAGAAATATAGAAAGTAATGGTCTTCTCTTCCGATGCATAGCAAAATATTTCTTTGAAAGTTTTTCCATGGCGCACATCGAGCAGTTGATGCTACCATAAAAAAACCAAAAGGGAACGTTTGGACGATAGAAAAGCCGTCCATAGCAACAAAAAAAAAATGACGGCCTGCCAACGGGAGGTCTGCGGATATATTGATTTTTAAAGTGAAATCTTACAATTATGACATCGTGCATTTAATGAACAAATGGCATTCCTATACTCTTCCTGCTGAAAAATTATTTTCTCCAGAATTGCTGGGTGTATTCTTGTTTGTGTTTTCAGCGCCTTAGCGTTTGTGAAATTGCAAAAACCAAAGTCAGAATACGAAGACGTTCTCTCCATCCATTTACCGCTCCTTTTAGAGCACATTATGTACTTGCACCATGATTTTGGGCTGCTTTTAAGAAGAAAGGACAGAGAACGGATGGCCTGCATTTCTGCCTGTCGAAGCGAGTCACTTCTTTTGGATAACAGGCGCTTGTGTTGGCGAAACAGAGTTGAAAAGTTCAATGTGGCTGCAAGTCTAACTGAATGTGGTCGTTCAAGCGCCTCTTCAAAGAGTTGTGCAAGTGCGGATTCGCCTGCGTTTATATGAAGGCAACACCAAATGGGCAAGCGCGGCAGCAGCTGACAGACACATCAACATGAACGCCATGGGAGTTATTCGAAGTTCCAACTTGTGGCTTTCTATGCAGCGTCATTTAGGCAGGGAAACGTCAGAAAATCAGTAAGATATTCGGGACGGATGAGCATCATGCTGACTGTCAACTTTCGTGCCCAATATCACAGAAGAATGTCAAAAACTAAAAAGTTAGACAAAACGAGAATGTAGGCAGATATGAGAGGCAACGAGAACAAGGGCACAAAACGTATAGGCTGATTCATAAATGCAGATTCGCCGGGATATAAGAATAAAGTATCGGAATGCTATGACTATTGTTACCAGGTTGAGTTCCATCTTGCCCTTCGTTAGCGGTTAAGGCCTAGTCACGCATCTATGGTCATTGCGATCAAAAAACTGGCACGAGAGAAAATGAGATTACAACAAAATTGAAAAATAAAAATTAATATATCAGCGCTTTTTTTGTCACATTCCGCTAATGCTGTTGAATTTACGAGCATTGCTGACATTATTCTTTTTTAGTTTGCAGCCCTGATTACACGCAAGCTTCCCGGACTTTCTGCTAAATACCAGGGTTCAAGTACTATAGTGTATGGAACTTGAAAGAACACTGAACCGATATAAGGGACGCAATAAAAGATTCGATTCGACGTGCACAGCTGCTTCTAGTCTCTTCCTGCATTCCATATGACGTCAAGCGAAAGTCAATTCCGAGTGCCAAAGCCGCACACAGCGCCATTGGGCCTATGTTGCGCATGCAGCTCGTTTCGGGGGATTTTCGCAACTGCCAAGTGTAATATTGCTGCCATCTCTTTCATTGCCTCCGAAATCAGAATCCTCTACATCTTTCCTAACGTTGAATTATTACACTGCATAATATCCAATGAAATTTTACTATAGCTACTATCAAAAACCGAAAAGAGAAAACGAGGATAGATTCGCTGCAAGCCGGGCAACAATATATAGTCCCAACTCGTACAAACCGCGAAGTGGCGCGCACTCGTTAAGAGTCTTCAACGCGGTCCCGTATATTTGGTATAAGCATTTACAAGCGGAAGTTGCAAAAAACAATGCAGGAATTTTGTTTAAGAACACAAGTATGGTGTCAGAGCGAGAAGCCAGTCTGTTTTTAGCTTTCAAAAAAGCACAAACATCGCTAAGTTGCATATGGCAGATATTCCACTCTCATGACGTCGGTTGCTATTTTTCGGTGATAAGGGGCAGAAGAGTTCACGAGGGCAAGCTCCTGTAATGACGTCATCGCCATGCGTCCGCGGCTGTGCGCTTCTTTCTTTGCCTGCTTGCGTCAAATCTTTATTCTTAAAGCATTGTTTTCGGTACCTGTTTTCTGCTGCTATCGACACGCGTCCTCACTTTTATGCCTCTTGACATTGTCAGGTGGCTTACGTCAACGGGGATCGCATCCGGGATAGATGTTGCTATTCAGTAATATGAGTGCGGAGGAGACAAAAATTCCTTATTTAAATAAATACACTTCAATAAAATGGAGTGTTGAGCTAGTTACTACATACTGCTGGGAATAACAGCGCTGAGATGAGGAACAAAGAAGTAATCTTCTTCTTCTTCTTCTTCTCCTCAAGTAATATGGCAATCTGGTCCTGTTGTCTTCTTCTTTCATTGTCCCCCGCCTCAGCGCTGTTATTCCCCGCAGAAATAAATATACGTCGAAAAATAGAACACGTGTCTGCTCATAGATGAAATGAAATGAAATGAAAATCTCTATTTGCCATCAAATACAGATGGGGGGATTGTAGAAAAAAAGCTGTCCTTGGACAGCTTGACGGGTCCACAATCCCTTATTTTGGCAGAGTGGCGGCAACACGTAACATATTCTTGATATGCAAACATATACATACGTATTTAATATGATACAGACTTAGTACTCGTAAACGAAAACAACAGAAAACAAAAAGAACAGAAAACAACAGCGGAACTCACTTCTACAAATCCAAACGAAAGCAACAGCAAGGCTAGATAGCATTACATAGAAACCAAATACATCTGCCGGAGGTTCTGTAGGTTGCCGTGAAGAGGTCAAAACGGACAGAATTATAATAATTCAAAAGCGTTGGTATTGTGTATTTAAGGCATTGTTTCCCATAACTTGAATGTGACATTGGTACTGACCAATCCTCGAAGTGTCTTGTAAGGTAACTTGGAGCTCTGTCTTGTAATTGGGATAGGTTACGTATATTGTTGATATTCCTGTGGATTTCTTGTTTATATACATGGCTTAAGCCAATAATACGTATGAGTGCAAAAAAACTAATCCATGTCCGGAAAAACTTATATAAAACCAATGCGAAGAAAACTGCATGAATGCCAAAATGACAGTTCTAATTCTGAGCACCCTGCTTCCTTGGTGCTTTGACGTATTCTTAGAAATCCAAATAATTTCTATCTGGCGGAGAAATTGTTTTGAGAAACCCCTTCGACAACGACTACTAGACGTCACGAGCGTCTTTCAAACCACCCTCAATAGCCTGCCAGGTATTTCTTGCCTGCCCGTATGGAAAGACGAAACGTCCTCACGCTTCACTGAACTATTTTTCGCTGCAAGTAGTTTCTCTGAATGTGCGGAAAACCTAATTTTCCGGCTCGGTACTCTGCCTTTGTCCACTGTGAATAGCTCTCACGCTTCGAGAGCGGTCGACATCTTGAGCACCTTCAATGGCTGGTCGCATTGATACCATATGCAGTTTTATATATTTTCTGCTTGAAAGAAGTCTAATAAGTTTCTCGTGGTGTCATGATGGCGACATTTAAGCATACTTAGGGTAAAGCGGAAAAAATTTCGCATCAATGACGCTGCGTGTTTTTAGCGTCTCAAGTTTAATAAAGGCACACATTTTAGCCAATCAGCAACCCATGCAACATAAACACCACGTGGCTGGTTTCCGAAAACGCTTTGTAATTCATAATAGTTCCAGACACAAGGGTTACATAATGCGGCGGCATGTTGTCGTCTCTCGACGCGGCATCTTACCCAGGACGTGAAGACATCTACTGTTACACAAGGCGACTGCCAGCCGCCAATCTACTGTTTCAGCGAATACTTTAAAAAATGTTCAAAAACAGGCTTTTTTGTGTAAAAATATGGCTTTTGCGCTACAGTGTTGATGGACGCCAGAAAACCAATGAATCGTGTTAAGAAGTAAGCTGGCTAACTAATTTTTAATAATGAACATTTTAACTAGTAGAGTTAGGCGCGTAGTTGCTATTTCAGATTTGTAGCCGGCTGTTAGTAATAGTCATATCAGTTTTCATAATTTCGAAAACGTGATTAATCTAGGCGCTGTGGATCGACCAATTCGGCTTTTTCGACTAGTTACGTGCATTGGAAAGAATGCTTTGCCCGCGTGCTTTTCGTAAGCGCGTGTATGTTGTCACGATGCAGCCAAATTTTGTCGAGCCACAGCGGCGAGGGTAATCGCGCTCTCGAAATTCTAAAAACTGATGTGGCTATTACTAGCGATCGGCTACACATCTCTGATTGGAACCAGTTGCCTATCTGATAGTTAAAAAGTAGTTATCAGATTAGGTAAGCAGCTTACTACTTAAGAACATTCACCGGCTTTGCAGTGTTCTTAACACCGGCAATACTTTACAGCAAAAGCCGAAATTTTACTCCAAAAAACCTTTTTCGAAAAATTTGGACCGTGTTCGCTGAAACAGCCGGTATATGCTTGTAGCTTGAGCTACATGTAAAAGTTGATATAAATACAAGCGAGCCCTGTTGGAGTAGTAATGAGTGCAAGGATATTCAAGGGCAGATAATTTTCCCATAACAGCATCTAGCGCGCACATAAAGAAGCCGGACTCGTGCCTTTTTGATGATGCATGCAATTTTGAGGAAAATGACGAAAAGGGGTTGGTTATGCCCTTGTTCAGGTGATTACTGCGCTGGATTATTTGAGAAAATATCTGAGAACAGTTTGATGTACCTTGTAGAAATGGAGGTGCGTTTCATTAACCGTTGAATTTTGTCTTTCTACTGCCTTATCGGTGCTTCTAAACAACTTTTCTTCATAGACAAGTACTTGTAAGGCGTGTACATTGTGGCTGTGGCGTTTCGTTTTTAGGAAACAATAATAAACATTCTACGTTGGCACAAAAAATTCTGAATTCGTTGCTGGCTAAGTACTGTTTAAAAATTTTAAAACTGAAATGAAGTTTTTCGGTTCTCGATTGCTTCTGAAATTAACGCGTAGAAAATAAAGAGGCTCATAGAATGAAGTCGACATGAAACGGCCTTCGGCAAGTAAAGTAGCAAAGTACATCAAAACGATGACGATTGCGCGGCATGTCTGAACTCATTTGAGAAAAGCGAAGCTAAAACTCGCTCCTCTATAGTGACAGGCGAGTTCTCACAAGTAATCGCAGCAGCTGCGTCTCGTCTGTAGACAGCTTCGAACGCCGAGTTCTTCCAACAGAAACGTGCTTCTTGTTTCCTCACCGCTAACAAGCCCAATGCCTTGGACGTGGTATTGGGAACTCATCGACCAGACCTCGGGTCTCGGAACAGTTCATCGACGTGCACCCCCCCCCCCCCCCCTCCCTTTCGTCTCTGCGGGAGCGTCTTTAGCGTGCCAGGCCAACTCCCACATCCTTCTGAGACACTTATTGACTTCTCGCAAGCCAAGAGCAGCGGCTGGTGTTTTCGCATAGACTACGTCTGCGGCTGTGACGCTCTTCTCTTGTTATTCTCGCTTCCAGAAGCTCACGTCGACTGGCATCTGCAGTGGATGAAAGTGTCGTGCAAACACGCCCATCTCTCGTCTCCGGTCGAGGGGACGTGCTCATGGGATCACAGCGTGCGACACCTCTCATTAGACAGTGGGACGGGGAAACCCGCGAGTCACATGGTCTCCGGGAATGATGCGAGGCGGTGTTTCAAGTGCATCCATTTTGCGCGTGTTTTTTATCTTATGTATAAGCTCATCTTGTCCTTTTTTGCCGCTCTTTGTAGTATTACTCTAGCATTTCCTATCGCTTTACTGGGGTGTTTTTGCAACAGCGGTGTCGAGTAGGGTAGATTACTAATTGGGAGCGGATGCCAGATGCTCACTTTTCGAGGTCAAGCTTTGCACCAGACCCAAAGAACAGTGCGGACGCTGCTTAGGCTCAGCTCAGTGATGATTTGCGAATTCACCTGAACACGTATGTCTTTATTGCATGTTTTAAGAATTTTTATTAGCGCTGGCAATACACCCTCAATGATACCTGAAAACCCGGAAGGAAATTAAGAATTGTGCCTGAGTGGGTTTTTTTTTTTGCTTTGAATGAGTTACGAGAGCTTCATGTGCGTTTTTTTAGTCGTTTCAGTGTTTGCACATTTTCATGCACACCGTAGATGGGTTAACTTTCTGTTCATTGCTCTCGCTAAGTCTATACATCGCTCGCCTGAAATGACTGCACGCCTCATTTCCCGCAAATCTTTCTTCAGTCCCCACAGAAGAAATGAGACAGTTGTGTAAATGCAAAACTGCGATATTCATTTTGTAAATTACTTTCTCTTTTTTTCATGTTCCTGTAACCAATGCTAAAGTGCTGTCGGAAGTCATAGCGCTATAGATCTTGGCTTTTATCAGAGAGCTTCAGGAAAAGGCTACTAAACAAAACGTCGAAGCTATTAATTATTAGGTTGTTTCAACGAAACATTACTGTAGTTGCTATAACTTATTGCGTAAATGGTGAAATACATACGAGCCCTTTGAAACGCTTTTTTGGTTTATTTCTTCACTGTGAAGTTGGCTGTGTTGCGCATTTCGACTTACTGGGGCGTACGCCGCTCCACACTTGGAACTGGGTGTCCTAGCAGAGGACTTTAAAAAAGGAGTCTGACTGTAGTACTGGAGTAGAGCGGATCATTATGGTCAGACTATTGTCTACATCGCATAGCTTACTAGACAGCTAAGTTCTGAATTTACATGATGGTGTAAAAAACTTGGGTTTTTTGGAAAAGTGCTCTACATAGCAACTTCGAAAAGTGTTTCACGTAACAATCAGCGAATAAGCCTCTTTAGCACATTCTCCTTTCGATACATCTATGCATACAAGATCATTGTTATGTTTTGCAGCAATAAAGAATAAATGGCCCTCCAGCGCCTTCGGAAATTTTTTCAGGAGCGTTGGACGCCTAGAAATGAGTATTCGCGCTTTCTTACCATTGACATCTTTTTCTTTTCTAGAGCATGAAAATACCATGCAGGGAAAATAGTATTTTCTTCCAGTTATTTCAATCATTATATCAATACTTACCCCTTGTTTCAATACATTAAGCACTAAAGAGCAGCAACATAGCCCATATTTAATGAAGCCGTCTAAGTACCAGACAGGACACGAAAATTTGAAGAATATTCGAGCACATTAAGAAAAAGCAACGAAGAACACTGCGCCGAACGCTTTGTCTAACTTTAAGAAAGAGGCCACGCGGCAGGGGACTGTCTTTGCGAAGAAGCCTGCACAGCCAAGGTCAGAGAACGACACGCGACAGGCTTATGCTTTCATCCCATTACGAACGTGCCGGGGCAAGAGACAAAATTGTATTGTTTTTGTTTTTTCTTTTATGAACGAGTACTTTCGCAAGGTCTCCGAAGTTTCTCAAACTCTAGCTGATGCGAAAGAGGCAGTAAGTGCATAGGTAGTGGTGTGCGGGTTGGTACCTGCTTAATCTCGTATTAGGTACGTAAACTGCAAGATTCAAATCGCCCATTTTGTAATTTCGTGCACTAAGGCTTTGTGCCTATGGAGAGGGCGGGGGGGGGGGGGTAACTGCAACAGGGTACGCACTTGTGTTCAGGTTCCAACGCCCGCAAATAAAAAAAATGCTTGGCATAGCGACGACGTGTTCAGCGAATCGGTAACTAATAATGAAAACAGAGCGCAAAAAACGGCGCACAAACATTCGTGTACACAAACACCACTGAGTGCGTTGTATCTCCTGTTCTAGTCTATGTTTTAACGATATATGAGTGTTTAAAAATTACACGCCGTCCTAACACATGAGGTATGGAAAGGCTGCCGTTAACACATCACCTGTGGGTACATGGCACGTTTCAGTACTTTGTATAACCCATATGGGCACCAGATCATCAATATGTACCGTACATGTCAAAGTTTCAGTAGCCTTCTGCACTGGCTTTCAGGTGATCATGGTGGAACCCGAAGCGCTGTAAGCTCAAAATTCGTTCAGCAGTTTCTCTCTGTGCGCGCTGACTTGCAACTAGAGCGTTGCACTGTTCTTCAGTGTATGAGCTCGTTAATAAGTAGGCTTCAGAAAATGTGACGTTTTCGAGAGATCTTTTTCTTCAAGCAATTGCAATTATTTATTTACTTTTATCTATTTTTTGCATACTGATGAAAGTGCTGAAATTGTTTCTGTGTGCTAAGTTTTTGAAAGGGTATAATGAGCACCTCTATACTGTCAGTGCAAAAATTTCGTGCATAGCTCTATTTTATTTGGATTTGAGCTTTACATGCATTTCCAGATGGCACTACAAACACAGCTCTCAAAGTGGTCCGGTGTAATTAGCTTTAACGACTCACAGTTTGTAAGAGGGATAGGGCCGCCAGCCTTTCAAGAACAGTGCGCTACTAATTTTTCGAAGTAACAATATGTTGTGTAGCATTAGTGCGTGTTTATGAATGAAATTGTATTTTATTTTTTGTCCATAAAGTAAACTCGATGTAACGTACACGCGTAGCACCATTCGCATCACGCACCAAAGCACACAATAAAGGTGATGTGTTCCTATATCACAGGAGGAACAAATGCAACACTTTTATCAGGAAGTAATTTCCTCCGTGATGCATTTTTACAGTCACTACGTCAGAAAATGAAAAAGCAAAAGCCGGGCAAGCACGGAACGGACTACAGAAGCTCACCTGATAAGAAACAGTGACGCATCCGTCAGATGGCGTAACCAACACACCACCTTGACGAGCCCAACATCATGTCTCATCAATCCTGTCTGCAAAATCATTGAGTATCCATGGGCACAGGGGATCGACGCGTGCTCACCACAGCGTTACAAAGCAGCCAGCTCTAGCGGTTAACCGAAGTCGACTCTTCATTTCACCACGTATCCTGTCGGACATCCTGCGCTGCCGGCGCCTGCTTGACCGCATTCCTAGCCTGTCATGCGGACGATCCTGCGAACAGCAGCGAACAGATGCAGAGAGCTGTCCGCGCGCTTCAACCCCTGCCGGCGGCCGGTTAATTTTGGCACCGGTGCGCGCGCTCCCGAAGCGCCCGGCAAAAAGCGCCGATGCTGGCGCCCCCTGGAGAAGAGCGGAGAGGAAGCCGTCGCGCGGGCTAAGGGGAAGGGGAGTGTTCCCGCAGTCGCGCCGGCTTTTCCCTGCTTCCTGACCCATTCTCTCTCTCCACCTTTTCCCGTCTGGCGGCGCGACGGATAGTAGAGACGTGGCGCCTCGACGGCCCCGTTCTCTATTCAGCGTTATGTTTGCTGGAGAGATGGCTAAGCGTTTGAGAACAAGATATAACTTGAGCCTCGAGCTCTGGTAGCCACGTCACATTAATGTTATCGTACAAGACGGCCATTGAGATAGCTGGACTAGATTGGGAAATTTACTAAACAAAAAGGAGAGCAGCTGGTGCAAATAGAAGTAATTAAAGGTGATCCGAGAAGCATTTATTCTGATATGCGCGCCCTTCTAACATCCACATTTGTGACTGCGTTCACGCAGCAGTACGAGATGCCTGCACAGAGCTTATGTGTGTAGTGCGAGCGCTCACAGAAATGATGTCACATTTTAAGAGGGTTAGCTCTTACTCATCACGTTCCGAGATTTCGTGGGGTCTGCTACAACGCTTAATCAGAGCGCCATCTGTGGCAGCAACTACTCATCACGTTTCGAGATTTCGTGAGGTCTCCTACCACCCTGAGATCAAAGCGCCATCTGTGGCTGCAACTAGAAAATAGCGCATCTCGTGTTGATACTTGTAGCGCCATCTATAATAGCATTCTGGAAACAACCACCTGCCGTGGGCCAATGATGACGTCACGGTGCATTATGGTGGAACTATTTCAGTATGATGTCATGGGACGAAATGGCGGCATAGTTTCAGTTTCTCGAATTCAAGATGGCGGTCACTAAAATTCGTCGTGCCTTCTCATTCCTCCCAGGTTTGTGTTATTTCATGATTCTGAAGTCTTAGCACATCCTGGCATTCAGAAACCCTGAAATCGCTCAGTAGAAATAATGCAGTACTAAATTATTTACTGTGCATATTGAACCCTGGAGCGTCTATAAGGCGCAGTGAAGGAATACGCAACGTTGAACCGAAGAAACCGCGAAAGAAAAATTTTAGTTTCAGAGCCTCGTTATGAGGCGTGGCATTTCTGAGGAACCAAGAATTGAACCTGCTAACTCTTTCCTAGTAGCTGTATTCCATGTCCATAAGCGCACCTCTGAGGATAAGATCAGTGCAGTACTCGTTAACCACCTAAAGAAACGTCCTCATGGCATGCAATGCCGTGACGCCTTTGCGACCCAACTTTGCTTTCTCCTTGCAATCAGGGAAACGGTAAGCAATGACTGGAAAACGTATTACCAAAATGCATGTTTCATCTACTGTTATTATCATTAGAAAGCCTGAAAGCCTTCCTATATTCTAAACGAAACTCTTTCTGTTATGGTAAGCGTCAAGGAACGTGTCTGTCCACCACAGAGCACATGGCTAAAATTCTGTAGCTATTGCACCTCCCACATTTTACCTCGAGAAAAATTACTTCTACGCCTTTGAAGATATCGTAGATTTTGTGCGCACAGTCAACGCAGTTCATAACCCGCGGACCGCACCGGTGGCTTAGTGGCTCAGCACCCGCGTCGAATACTGGAGGTGCGGGGTTCGATCCCCAGTGCCGCCGGGTACCCACCGGTGATACAATGGGTATATGCTTCCCTTGGCCCGCTCCTTGGCTTGTTCAGGTTTCAATGCTTGGAAAATGGGCCCCTGACACCACTTTGAGCCAAACAAAAATACCTTGTGCCAGGGCGCTATTTGGCCGCAGAGGCACTTGCGCTATAAAACATCACTGTCATCATCATTAGCTCACTGCTGTTCATGCAGGAATACAAATCGTGGCCTCTCGCGTGAACTCCAGGGGCCCTCTGCTTGTACCCTTAATCCCGAACTTACTTTTCTGTACAAAACATGCTTTGCATATCAGTGAGCCATTTTCGCGATTAGTGGTTATGTTTAATGCCGTTGTTATGTCAAGCGTGCTGCCGTGGGCTTTATGAAAGGGATCACGAGAGCGCGTGGCAAAAAGCCTGGGACCATACTTGCGGCAATAAGCGGTGGCTGTTTTCAGAAATCAAGCATAAAGGGAGGTGCGATCTTCCATTGTAAGAAGCAGGCAAGACTGCAGAGCCCTTTCCACCGTGCTGCGAAAGGCGGCCTCCGCGTATCGCCACAAGCAGGGTCCGAGACTCTCTGCAACGCGCTCCTGCATTCCCCTTCTCGTCCACCGATTTACTCTCTTGCAGTCTGAAGCAAGTTTGGCCGGCAATATTTGCAAGGATGAACGCTGTCTAGTTTGTTTCTGTGGAAACTGTTTCCGCCTCTATTGCTGGATCATAACGGCTTGCTTTTGCGGCATGCCTTACCTCTGCCCTACTAGACTCCTGGAATTCTCGTCTTGACAGCGTGCTGAATGGTGACGGTAGTTGTATCGTACATATGTCGTTGATTTTCGCTCCTTGCCTTATCGCGCAGAATTTCGGGGCCACCAGGACCGCCAACTTCCTGAGATGAGGCCTACTTGCTTGCCCAGCTTTTAAAAACGGTAGTGTTCTTCAATGTTCTTCACATTCCAGTTACATTTTTTTTCCTATAGAGTACTCTATGTTGGGTTCGAAGAGCCGGGTTCGCCTCCTGTGAATGGTGCCTTGTTAATTATGTTTTTTTTACCTGAGTTAGCTCAGAACAGTGCGAAAGTATAAAAGCTGCCTGCATAATTCAGCTTGCAGAGGATATTTGCCGTCATCACATGCTCTACAGATATAACTGTACGGGTACTGAGCCAATTGTTGGGAACGAGTGAGACATAATACTTCTTTGCACATTACCTCCACAGAACAGTGGCTTCCCTGCCTCCAACAACGACGCGCAGAGACTCCGTAAGCCGGCTTAGGAAGCTGCGTCATTGTGCGCCGCTGTAATGAAGGCCGGTCCAAGATCTCAGCCTCCGTTCCGTCATTTGAACTAACTTGATTAGCCCCTACTAAGCTTGTCCCCGAGTCATAATCTTCGTGATTGCACCGCCTTAACAGCTGCACGACACCACTGCTGGTGCCCTTGTTAATGACAGAAGGGCGAAGAACAAACACTTAACCACTGGTTTGGAGACTGGGAATCTTTTATTCAAAAAACCGGCACCGCGCAAATGGGGTTTGTCGTCCAGAGATGGCTGTCACGACACACGGCCAGCGGAGACTATGCTCGCGGGCATCGGACCCACAGGAATTGTCTACACATAAGGTGAGCGGCTTAGGTCCCGCTAAGTTAGAGTGCGTTGACCGACGACTGCAAGGCAGGGGGGGTGCAGTGCGCAAGCCTCGTTGCTGAGCAGTACTTAACGTTACCAATCTTTATGAATAAGAATATATATATATATATATATATATATATATATATATATATATAGAGAGAGAGAGAGAGAGAGACAAACGGAAATGCAGGGAGGTTAACTAGGCAATGCCCGGTACACAAAGGGAGATTATCACTTTTCCACTTGTCCGTTGGCCATTACTTGCAGTGTACACCGGGCACACACTGATAGTTCACAACCTTGCACTCAGTCCTGAGTCCTTCAAGAACTTGAAAAGTGCCTTCAAAGCTGTCCTATGCGATGAAGGCTTACTCCAAGGACCCAGAATCTTGACTTCAGTAAGATATTATCGCTGAATAACCAGTGGCCTGTTTGTTTTGTGCAAGGTGTATAAAAAAATGCATCGTAGCAAACGTATTTGATTTATGAAGCTATTGGGAGGGTCGAGTTGGCAGCCCTGACCTTACTAGAAGGAACGAAAACAATGCATTTTCAGCTACCAGTTTCTGTTCTGGTGGCAATGAATGCAAGGACCACATTTTCAACGCACTGTGAACTGCACCGAAAATGAAGTGCATTTGCAGTGCTGTAATTATGTACCACTTTTTGGCCTTCATACACTGCGGCCACAGAAGGCGGCTTTCCAAATATATCAGACGGAGAGCCACGGCTACCTCCAGGATGATGATACATGACAAAGGCCGCTGTCGGTTATCGGCGAAGAAGAAAAAGATACTAGCGAGCTATGAAACAGCCTAGCCCCTCCCCCCCCCCCACCCACCCCTAACCCCGAAAAAAATTATTCCGATTCGTCATCCAGATACCATCAGTTTTCAAGGACAACACTTTTTTTTCATTACTGTAGCACATATGTCTGCTGTCTCTGTGAATATTCTGTAACGACCCGTGCTGCCTTCAAGTGGTACGAGGTGATAACGGTTGTCGTGATATGAGATTTTAGTTCTGTATATGAAGCATCAAAAACTTCCACCAAGCTCATTCTTTCAATAATAAAACCGCCGCGGTGGCTACTAGACTGGTTCATTTAATTAAGGAATAATGTATTTATTTGCGATTTCACTGTTTATAATATCTAGTTTATAGCAACGCACGTGCAAATTTCTTCGCAACAACACAATTCCTGTCTTAACAACGTAAACACTCGTATAGATCTCCATTCTCTACGATATACTTCTAATTAAACTTGATCACAAAGCCGTATCTTTAGAGAACGGGGCACCAGTAGGCCGCCTCACTTTTACACGAAAGAAAAGGTCAGTATATTGCAATTTGATATCAGCGTAGCTAATTCTAGTTTAAAAGGTCAGCGCTGACATATTTAAGTTCGCCTGTGTCGATTGGTTGCTGCTTTTAGATGTAAAATAGGGTGCGTGCAATAACACATTATTTGTAACCTAGAAAAGAGCAGTGGGTAAAATACGTATATCACTGCCACAAGCTTTTTCCAAAAGCGAGCTCCGCTGACGTCAGTACCGTGTTTTGAATCATACTTTTTAGGCGGCACGACAGCGCTTTCATCTAGAAGGCCTTGACTTTAACATCAAGCTCATACGTTTAGCAAATAAGTAGCGGAAAATATTCAATTTTCTAGTCAGAAATTTGTCAGCAATAAATACGCTTTTGACATCGAACGAACCTTTGCGAAGGTACAAAAAGGGAAAATATAAAATTTTACTGTGGAAAAGTCTCGCTTGAAGTACTTGTCGGTGTGCCTTTCATCTCTCAAGAAGCTCAACGTCATTTTTACGGCTTCCTATTTTAATAGAAAGCATTATCATAAACCTTTAGCATATACTGCTGTCAGCTACTCTCATAAAGAGAAGACCTCGTGTCATATTAAGAAACATACTAAGAATACTCGTGCGCTCCAAATTTCATGACATGCAGACAAGGAGGAGGTTTTCATTTACATAGCTCGTATGTCATTTCACGCTGCAACAGAAGCCAGAATTTGCATTGAGGCACCCCTTCTTATGATGTCGCTCTCAACCTCGCTGCTTGTTTCGTAACGACTTTTTTCCGGATCTGTTATTTTCTTTTTGCTATTCCTGGGAGCTGCCTTCGAAACTTGAGCCGACGCGACATATTTGTAGTTGTACCGAATGCTATGCACCGATAGCGTTAACTGAAACGCAGTAAAGATAATTAAAACGTGAACTGCAGTTCGAGAAGATATTACACAAGGAAGGCAATACTAGAGCGGTTGATTCTTACATCAAAAGTGTAAAGACCGCTCTTTGAAATTAATAGGCAAGGAAAAAAAAATGAAAGTGAAAATTGGTTTTGAGGAACGAAAATGGCGCAGTAGCTTTGTTCGGGTGTCTCGGTGGATACCTGAACCGCGCCGTAGAAGGGCTAAAGGAAGGAGTGAAAGAAGAAAGGAAGAAGGAGGTGCCGCAGTGGAGGGCTCCGGAATAATTAAGACCACCAGGGTATCTTTAACGTGCACTGACGTTAAAGATCCCTTTTGTACGAAATTATTCTGGATGCATTTCCAGTCCGGCCGCTAATAATTTTTGTTCTTTTCGCTCGTGTTTCAGTTGCTTTGTTCAGTTGTCATTTCAGGCTGATGGTACCGAACCTAGCCTTATCCGCTATATTTATGGTGACAACTGTCTAGTTTCTTGACAGCTATATGTCCACTGGTCGCAAGCGGTGGCGATAAGTGATGGGGAACATAAATGAATCGTAAAATGGGATCTAGTATTTATGCTTTATTACTACTCTCTTTTCTTTCTCCTCTTTTATGACCTCAGAGCTGGATCCACTAGGAAAGACGAAAGTTGTCTGCATGAACAACAAAAGCGTCGTTAGTTGCACGACGCTGCGGCCCAGCGTTCCATGGTCTTACGGAGTTTACAAAGACTACTGCCCTAACAACAAAACGAAGACGGCTCGGCGCTCGGCGTTCTTGCGCCCTCCTCGTAGGGGGGCGTTTTGTCGAGATAGTTGCTGCTTCTTCCTCGCCGCGAGTCCAACGACTCGGCGCGGCCCGCTGCCCCGGCTGCTTGCAGGTGTGTTTGGCCAAATGGATCGATGCCGGCCGCCGCTTCAGGTCGGTTACCTTGTGTCTCTTCCCCATCACTCCTTGCTCGCGTGGTTGAGAAACATCGTTCCTTACCCCTTCCACTCGTCGCTGGCTCCTCAACCTCCCCCCAAAACACCTCACTCCCGTTCGCTCTTGTTTTCCCGTCCAGAGCACACAACGCCTCTTTCTCCTTCCTCCCGTCCATCTCTCTTGTCTGTATTGCTGTTGGCTGTTCATTTTTGGAGGGCACCTTGTCCCCGGATGTCGTCGAGGCTTGGTGGCCTCGCGCGATACCGAAGTGCGGCCTCCTGGCTTTGGATGTGGTATAGGATGTGGATTGGAAAACGTGAGAAAGAAAGCAAATTGAGCTAGAGTCACCGGCGTTTTTGTACCCTTTGGTATTTGTTTTTACAGCGCCAGTTATATGAGCCGAGTCCGGTCGAGTTTGAGGGCCTTTTTGTCGATATACTCCTGTCCTCAAGCAGGGAGATTAACAGCTGCACATAAACGAGTCCCAAGCATCGGTCTGGCAGAATAGCCACATGGTCCCCACCCTCCGCCTAAGCCAACTTCGGCGATCGAGTTAGAAATGCTGGTCTTAACCCAGACCGGGCCACAGAACAGTATACTTCTCATCCACGAAACCGTCCAGTCACGCATGGGCTGCCACGGTTGTTTGCGATTATGTAGTGGCAGCAGATTGGTTTATGAGAGTTTAACGTTCCAAAGCAACTCAGGCTATGAGGGACGCCGTAGTGAAGGACTCGGGAAATTTCCACCACCTGGAGTTCTTTAACGTGCACTGACAGCACAGCACAGGAGCCTTTAGCATTTTACCTCCATCGAAATGCGACGGCCACGGCCGGGATCTGGAAGTGACAGTAATACATGGCGACATCAGGTATTTTAATCATTTCTAACCAACGCTGATCCCTCGTTCTTTCCAGAATTTGCGCGACTGTAAATTTTTCTTTTGCGGTCATATTTAAGCTCTTCAAATATTTCCTAAAACATGTCTAGTCAGAAAGTTTGTGCACCCTTGGATATTCTATGAAGTGCTGAAAATTAATAAAGTAATCAAAATTGCACATTGCATTTGTATTATTGTTCTTCCTTGAGCTTAAGTCACTTGTTATTGTCGAATTGGTGTTCATAAGGCGTGCCCTTGATTATTGCTCTACTAAGCTAGACCCACCGCCATTTTATTGTCCGAAAGAGCTCCCTTCGCCTGGTGTTTTCTGTATTCCATACGGTCGCGTCTCCTTAGGCAAATTAACCGAGAAACGGGGTTTGCTTCTCAGCTGTTTTGGGGAGGTCTTACGGCACTCCGACGCAACAAATGTTTCCTAAATATGGAGCCAAGGGTACTCCCTACCTTACGCAGATTTGCAGCTTAAAGGCTGCCTTAAGTGCCCTGCTGCTGGACTGAGAAACAAAACCTGTCTATCGGTTACCTTTGACAGAGACAGTGCCTGTGCCATGTTCCAGTCGATGTACATCTAAAACATGTTTCTCCGGACGTAACCCTCAGGCATCCTCACGTGAGCTAACACGCTTGCTTTCAAATGAGTATATACCACAATTTACACCCTAATACATCTTTCTCTCGCATACTGTTATGACTTAACATTCTGATGGCACGCAAAAGAATATCATGCTGTTTTAGAATCGTTCTTTCTATTGACATTTCCTTTTCTGTAAGGCCGGAAAGAAAGAGGTTAAAGTTGAAAGTGGAAGTAGACATTTTTCTTCAATCACCGATTTCCACTGCCTGAGCGCTGGTTCACATATTCTTCGTCTTCTTGTTGTTAAAAAAAAAGACACGCTTCCATACGTGTATTTGAGCCTTCCAACTATCGCTGACCGCAAAAGAAATTGCACTCTCAAAATTTGTGGCATTGCTTGGCCCTGATCATTTCATTAGCGGGGTATAATTACTTTGAATGAGAACTTAAGGTGCTTCTCAGTGCACAATATATTTTATTCACTTTACATTATTGTGATTTCTTCCCTCGCTCTGCATTCCGCAAAACTCTGGCATCAACGCTATGGTGGTGGTCGTTTCGCATCAGAGAAACGGTGTTTTTTTTCGTGTTCTATTTTTCGTCTCACTTAAGCTCTTAAAGAGTGATTAATAAACTATCATTTGTGAATATACTGTCCTAGCCTAGCGGTTCGTACAGTGGACCTTGAAAGTGCCCAAATATTAGATTTTGTAATTTTTCTTGCAACTGCGCTTTGCTAGTACAGCACTTGAAAGGTAAATTTTGAGCCAGGTCTTGAAGGAGCCTCTCTATTTGCGCAGTGCAGTATCTGTAACCTTTAATAAAAAATAAAAAAATCGTATAAGGAGATAGCAACAGTTGTCGCAGGAGAAGCAAACGTTTAATTATAAATGCTGGATGAATTGCCTTTATAGTGTAGGTGACCTTCAGTGCTTGAAATTGCTGCTGAAAGGCGATTCAAATCTTCAGCTATGAGTGGTATGAATGAATAAGAATTGTTTATCTTGCAAATTGAAAACCTCATATTGATGCCATGGTCGATGTAAGATGCCACACACTGAATGGCGAGATTAATACGGAATACAGATGAATACGAAGAAAACGTTAATAAAAGTGGTGGAAAGGGCCCATGTTCTCAGAGAAACGCAGGGCGTCGAAAGCGAAGACTCGATTTCATTCTTGTCATAGGCGGAGAGGTATTGCGAAGTAGCAAATGAAATGTATTGAATGGACAAATTAGAGTGCGACAATCGACTGTTAGTGTTCAGCTGTCAAAAAGTACGAAAAATTGTGAAGGCACCGTATTTCCGTGTCCAATATTTAGTATGCAGGGTGGCTAGTTTTTCTAGCACAATCTTCCTTCCGTCGTTAAAAAGATCTGCTGTTACCTAATACTCACCAGCTGCTTTCCCCTTTTCATTGCTTTTAAGGCTCTCTTTACTTCCTCTTGCGTTCCTTGCGGGATGGCACATTGCTGTGCACTACTGTATCTCTCATTAACGTTATAATTACATTGGCTACTGTATAAATTTGTGTAGATCTTGCGTAGTAACCAATTACAGTAGAGCTTTGTTCGCATTTGTTTCTTTCATACTGCCACCATCTCGCGCAAATATCTAAACCCTAGCTCTAAACTATAAAACTAGGCGTGAAATCTTGGTTCCCCATTTGCAGGAGTAAACAAAGAATTTTTTTCTCCAGCCAGCGCCGGTTGCTTCCTTGAGAACTTGAAACATTCCTCAAAGCAGAGCTCAGGAAAGGACGTATTTAACCCGAGTTCCTCTTGTGACGTGTCTGCAAGTCCTCCAAGGGGGGAAAAAAACCTTCTAAGGGCACCCTTCGCAAACTTCTTGTCATAACAAGCGATGAGAGCAGACACGAACGAAGCAAACACGATCCCGTGTTGTTTACACAGAGTCCACGCGAGGACAAACTTCGGATTCGCGGAAACGCAAATAGTTGTGCTCACATCTAGGTCGTCAAGGCTCCACTCCGACCACACCCTCTTTCCATCCCCTTTCCCGGCACATTTATGCAGATGTCAGCCACGCGAAGCCGCGAGGCGAAAGAAAACTGGCTCTAACGAGAGAGCACCCCAACCCCCCCTCCCCTCTGAAGTGGAAAACATGCCAGGCATCGTACAGTCTGAGAAGAGTTGTGCCATCTGCACGTCAACAGCAGTGCCAGCACCAAGAACGCTGCGGTATAGAAGGGGGAAAAAAAAGCAAGCCCGAAAACACCTTCTTCATCCAGCAACGCGAATGAAATGCAGAGCACTTTTTCTCGAATCTTATTAGCAGACTTGCTTAAATGCAGAAGTGGAAAGGTTGTTTACCGTGCTTCTCGTGCAAACGAGGTGATAACATCGTTACCGAGCGCGCGGGAAGCTCTATGTTCGTGTGGCTTTTGGTCTCCTGCGTGGCGTACATCTATGCTAATAAGTGCAACTGCAACTTCGTCGCATCTTTCGTCTGAGTGAAAAAATAGACCTTGAGAAAGCGTTGGAGAACTGCGAATTATTTTACGCGTTTCATGCCTGTCCCTGCAAAGTAATTGCCATGGCAGCGGAAGCGGTGAATTTTTGGTTTCGGAAATTCGCTTAGAAATTGTGCGTTGGTATTTTCGGTTCGGACACCTCGTTTAGAAATTATGCGTGAGAATTAATGATCCATAAGAAAGAAGATTTAATGTTTTATCGCTTTTAATCAACTTAACTTCGGGCTTTTTTCAACAGGTATTTTTTGAGAGCCTAGTTAAGCCAGATGATCCTTAAAGACACCTTTTTAAGAGCGGCGAATGGTGGAAATGCTTCAAAAGACATGTTGCTGAAACAGCACTGAACGGATGGGGGCCGTTGTGGTTACTTGCAAAAGTGCCTCGTGTATAAAAACAAATAGCAAGAATAAATAAATATTAATACTAGAGCAGATACTAGCGTACCTGTTTTAAATGTTTTGTTTTTTATGTAGGTGGACTTCCGCAGAAGACGTAACGTGGGTTGGCTTCATTGGCGAAAGCCGCCAGCTGCGTTGGGGCAGTTCTCACAGCAAATGGTGAAAACACCGCTACTGCTAACGAAGTAGCTGCCAAGCAGTCTCACAACGACAGAATAATTTGACACCCGAACTGACTATGTAAATTAGGCACGTGGTTTGGCTGTGCATCTGTATATCGTCAATGACATACTGGCTAAAAAATAACGAAATCGTCCTATATTTTTGTGCTCAGAAATCCTGAGTTATGCCCAGATTAATGTCTGTGTGCATAGGAGTTTGATAATTAATCTGTTTGGCCTTTGCATTTCCGTGGTGCTCTTACTAATTATTGAATGTAGAGTCCACGGTGTGTGATGACGCAAACCACTGCAATTTTCCTTGTACTTAATAGACAAAACACTCAGTAAAATGTCGTTTCTTTTTCTTCAAAACTCTTACCCTGCGAAGTAGGCTTTGCTGTCGGCTTGTGAGTCGAGAAGACACGCGTCACTCCAAGTGTATGGTTTGAACTGCATCGCAGACAATTGCGCATTTTGACGTCTAAGCGTGGCTTGTAGCAATGGCTGCTGTCCAGTATTTGGAATATTGTTCGTCATATCTTCTGAAAATGAGCTTCCGATTCAGAGGGCGGTTTTCCAATCCGGCGGTACGGTTTGCCTGTTTCAGGTCACCACCTATCCAGGAGGCAACGGGATGGAGATCATCCTCGTAAAAATGGCCTCCACCTTCACAGGTTCTTGCCGGAGTTAGGCCCGATAATGAGATCAAGAGTGCGCGCTTCGGAGGCCAGCTGTGGCGGACTGCGGCAGTTCACCTGCGTGGACAGACAGGGTACGTTTCAAATTCTACAGTGTGGTTGGGAATAAAGGAAAGTATTTTAATTTGAAAGCATCAGTCATATGTAAGCAAGCGTACCGAAAGCCGTCTCAGAAGATTCAACAAAATCCTAGTGTAGGTTTAATTGTCAGGCCCAACGCTCACTCCAGCAGTGACACTGAATTGAGGCAATGCTAGTGCAAGCAAGAAGTCGACGGCTCAAGTTTTAACGAAGAAATTAGAGAAATGTGTATTTAACTCAGAAAGTAAAGTACAATGGCACATTTATACGCATAAAACTAAACTGAGAAAAGAATTCTTTCACCGAAATTGCAAGTTTTGAGTTCGGCAAAAAAAAAAGGGTCTTCATTTCAATCAGAACTGGTTAGAAAACGTTTATTTGACCTTGACAATTCCGTTTCATTGACAATGGAACGAGCGGTTACAAGACGGAAGACAGAGTCCACATCACACAAGTACAACTTGTTTGCATCAAACAAGAACAACACCAAATGGGCCACTATTCACCCAGGTAGATAAAACAGACGCAGGTTGGTAACACACTTGACACTGACCCGAACCTCCAGTACGACTAACGTTCTTTTCTCATTTCTCCTGGAGGTGGCCTTCTGACTTTTTCTCAACTTAAAAGAATTTCGATCAATTTGTCACCGCCAAACCAGCATGGGATGCACCGAATAAGTTTTAAGTTACATCTTGTCTTTCTTTTTAGGACGAACTGTAAGCTCGTTTTGACCTTTGTTAGGAAGCAAATTGCGAGTGACTGTTGTCACACTTTGTGTTGACTCTTCACAAGGAGGCACAGTACTGCAATCTGGTAAATGCGTGCCAAATGCTTAATCGCAAAGTTCCGGCAGTGGCAGTATGAAGGCAAAGTATGCCTGAGGCCATGGTTCGTATGTCGTATTTTATTCGCACTTCGCGACAGTTTTCTGTTTGCACGAAAGTGCTCGTTTTGATAAAGATGAAGACAGTAGACGTCTTGTTAAAACCGCAGTACATACAAAACCCCACGTAACTTAGCCCGCAGACATTACCGCGTAATATGATAGATAGGTTATGCATGTTATTCAAGTGAGATTGGAGGAAGAGGATGGTTAAAAAGAAAAAAAAAATGACGTCGCCTCCGCTTAGCTGCATAAATAAGAAAATCCAGTGAAAGTAAGCATAAACCTTCACGTAAGAATCAACGTCGCTGCTTATATCATGAACACTGAAGTCACGACAGCGTATCACCCTTCAGCGTAATCATTGCTTCATGTTTTTAAATCACCAATTTCATATATTTAAAAGACAGTGTATACTGTATTATCAATAGGTGTTCCAACAGAAGGGCACGTTGTGAATTTGCATCATGCAGTTTTCACAATATCATATCGTTTGTGTAGAAGGCACCGTACAAACTTCTTGCCCTGCGGGTAGCTATGCGGCGGAGCTCAAGTGACTCGTACGCCGACTCTGGCGCGAACTGTACTCGTTAGCGCCGAGAAGTATATTGATCCAACGGCTATTATTGGCAACCGTTTGTATCGGAGTATTGGCGAGCGTCAACTTTACGGAAAATTAAAGTGGCTGTGTAATTAGTGTCGTCTTTTTAAACATTTCCTCTTGCGGACAGTCGTTCTCGGTGCATAACCAGGATGAACCGGGCGGCATTGTTTTTAGCTTTTAGAGAAGTGCCACCACCTTGAATGAATGTGACATTGTAATAGTATATTTCATCATTCCAGCCTGCAGTACTACTATTTCTGCAATGGTTTCTATTTTGCTCAAACTCGTGCAACTCGAAGCGCCATCCCGTCAGTGCGCCTAGAAACTGACGCCACCGGCTTCAAGTTGCCGTGCAGGAACGTAAATTATACAGCTCCTGCTGTAAAAAGAGTAGACCTAGAAGATTATCCAGTGACAATGAAGGGCTTCTCTGGGAAGCGTTGGGAATGCATTTCTGCAGTAGCTTCTGCCTGCATTTCACGGCTTTGCCCTTTCCTAGTTTTTTTAAAAATTTGGTTGTTTTTTTTAAGTATTTCCTGGTGTTAATTATGTCAGCGCTCAGTGGGTTCTTATTACGGCCGCATTTCTATTACTTTAAGTAGGCGTGTGTATGTCACCGCTTACTGACCACGACATGCATTTTTTGTCAGTAAATAACCTCGCTTGTAACGCAGAAAAAAACGCACCTTAGCCTGCATACTCCCAAGTGGACCTGTTGCTGTTAGAAAAACGAAGAAATACACTTTAGACTATGTTATCCAGCCGCCATGCGAACCAATATTTTGTTTAATAGCTTTCATTAGCTCCAAGGTGCCATGGCAGTGCTTTTACCAATAGAAATGGTGTGAAAATATTGATTCTCCTAGGCACAACAGGCTGGATAGTTGAGGCTCTGCATTCTTTGAGCAGTTGAAAGCGGTAAAAGAATACATCTGTTTATGACAGGTAGTGACAGCTGATCCGGATCATGAGAGGGAAGTCACTGGAAAGATAAGAATGGAGTGGCATATGGCAGGTTCACTCATATGGCAGGTTCACTCGCATATGGCAGGTTCACTCGGACCATGAATCGCAGTTTACCAATATCCCTCAAGAGAACAGTGTACAACCTCTGTATCTTACCGGTACTCACCTACGGGGCAGAAACCTGCAGGCTAACGAAAAGGGTTCAGCTTAAGTTAAGGACAACGCAGCGAGCTATGGAAAGAAATATGATAGGTGTAGCTTCAAGAGACCAGAAGCGGGAAGAATGGGTGAGGGAGTTAAGTGGGCGGATGAGATTAAGAAGTCTGCGAGGATAAGGGGGCCGGAGTTAACACAGGACAGGGTTAATTTGAGAGATATAAGGGTGAGGCCTTTGCCCTGCAGTGGACGTAGTCGGGCTGCTGCTGCTGCTGATGACGATGATTCTTCAAATTTTTGTCATCGAAATTTTTCACTCAGATACACGGCGGTTGGCGGAGCTGGACCTCCGCATTTCTTGTTGATAGTGTAAAGCGGAAAAAATAAAACAGCAACAGCTAAAGGTATGGCAAATTACGAAATGGCATGCTGTCAAGTGCGCTGTTTGCGGAAGACGATACAGCTTGCTAAATGCATATTTGTTGTAATAATTCGCGACATATGCACACATGCTATTCTATTTGCTAGGAATCCAAGTGACTGAGACAATTCTTAGACTTGCCTAGATAATGCTACGAAGCACGATCTATTAAAAAAAAATGTGAAGACTTTTGAATACCAGTTTCAGGCAGACATGCTTTTTCGCCGCTAACAGTGTATTTCGTTCAGAATACCGGGAAAACCTGATTCAGTAGAATCACTTAACGTTCCTGCTTATTTGAGATAGGTCTAAAAAAAAGTGGTTTGAGAGTCTGCCTATCCGACGAAGCGGTGATATGCGCACAACGCATCACAATGCTGTACTTAAAGAGTTCCTTGTACAAAATGATAAGACGTGACCACGAAATGCTGCCCCACGAGAATCAGCGGAATATATCGAACACACTTTGCAGCACGTGCGGTAGAAGGCGTCATATTAACCTCTTGCAGTTGCAGCTTCGATGCTTTCCAAGGCGAATTCTCGTCTGCGATCAGCGATAGCTACTATGACTCCGGTTTCTAGATTTGGAAACAATGCGGAAGACTACGGGGCGACTATGTCATCAGGTTCTCGATGATGATGATGATGAATTTTAATGGCGCAAGGCCTTCTATGGCCAAAGAGCGCCATGAAACAAGCTATTTTCGACGTCTCAAGGTGAGGTCAAAGACCTATTTCCCAAACAATTCACCCTAAAAGATCCGAGCACCAGACCAGGGGAAAGCTTGTACCCATTGTATCACCGATGGGTACCCGGCTGCACTGAGGATTGAACCCCGCACCTCCCGCATACGAGGCGGATGCTCAAACCACTCGGCCACCACTGCGGTGCTCCATCACGTTCTTCTGGTGTCTGGGAGTTCCTCATGACGGCAACCCTTGAGACTTTACCCAGCTCCACCTCGGAATTATTCATGATGCGCAACTTGTTCATACTTTCTACACTATTACGTTTTCGAGCTCTCTGTTGCCTAGACGGAACAATGAAAGAAGAAACTTTATCTTGCCTTCTTGCGTAGGTTCCTCTAGACTGAGGCAAGGGCGAAAGTATTTGAAACGTGTATCACTATACAGTATGCGACCAGTTTGCTCTAGAAAGCCTTGCGTTGACACTTCTTTGGTGCGAAGAAATTCGTTGGCACGTTGGCTACCACCTATCAATATATCATTTTAAGTAAATTTTTAGGTGTTCGAGCAGGCTTATAATAAAAAAACATAAGTTGCCCATTGGCTATGTGATCTTTGTAAAGGCTGCTTAAGAGGTTGAGTAACTATTATGCCTAATTATCTTGCATTGCTGCGCTTATATTCAGGGATGATTCTCTTATTTCAAAGCTTCTACTAAAATATCTACCGCAGCATCAAGTCTACTGTACTATCCGATACTGATGACAGGTACGATAACTTATATGGCACAGAAAAACACGTAGGGGTCATCACAATTAATAATTACAGTTTTATTGCACGCAAATTTCTTCATGGAGATCCAAAGCCATGCTTGACACAGCCCCTATCTTCAGATATGTGCACATGCATATCCATCTCCGAAGCAGAACTGGCTGGTAATTTTCTGCCAAACTTAGCATTTTTTATCAATTTGCGTGGCATTCGGTGCACGCTTTTCCGCTAGAGTGTCGACCTAGTCAAGTGGATTCTTGCGCTCACTGACAAAGTGTTTGTTGAAGAAGCGACGGTTAAGGCATGTTTCAGTATACGTGCCGGCAAAGTTGACATACACGCTTTGCGCGGGACGGAGCGCTCGCGCTAGGCCCTGCAGCCATTAAATCATATTTTAATTTTTCATCAAGCCTACCTGTTCCTTGGCTTGCCGCCTCATAACAATATTTTCGAGCACTTTATTCAATATCCCAATTTTAACCGCTCAATTCCTTTAGCCAACAAGTGACGAAGCCAGCTCCTCGATGTTCAAAGTTCTCATCCCTTTTACGCGCGAGGAATTTTTTTTAGCGCATGTTTGGTATACCAGCATCATTTATTCCTTTGCGTCCTTGCTACAGCGAAGTATTCTCCTTCTATACCTGTTGCCTCGCTCACCAAACAACGTGAGGAAGACGTCGAGAAAGGCCGTCGGTCAGGACCGGATTAACACTGGGTCGCTGCGTTGAGGAGGGTGTGGAGAGGCGACCGTCATAGGCGGCGCTGCATCCGCGTTTTCATGTTCGTCCGGGCGTGGTCTCTCGGTCGCTGAACAAAGACCGCTTAGACGACGACAAAGGCGTGTGGGGCTCGGTAAGGGGGAGGGGATGAACAAATCAAATGCAGGTGCTCAACGCAGTTTTGCTCGAGCGGCGTCGGCGAACACTACGCTGCCAATTTAATTTAGTTGAACTGGATTTACCGTAGTTCAGTGAAGCGTTTTTCTGGTGTAAGTGCCTTCCCATGTTGACTTCAGGAATACTTGAGCTCCTGAAGCACTGTAAATAGGCGCAGATGGAAGCACAGGATGGGAATCTCAACGAATAAATAGCCACTCCGCACACACAAATTTCCGACTAAGTAATATGCTCCAGCAAAAAAATACTCACATTAAAAGTACATGTAAAGAGAATGCAAAAATTGGGCATTATTCTTCGAGATCACCATGAATTTGAAACTAATAAATAACAAAGGCGCTCATGTTTCAGCTTAGTTAATCACTAAGGATTAATCCCTAAGGAGGATAGGGTTAATTGGAGAGACATGGGAGAGGCCTTTGCCCTGCAGTGGGTGTAGTAAGGCTGATGATGATCATGAATCGCTCTCAATTAAAGACTAACTGGATGCACTAGCACCATGCATGAAAAGTTTCCAGAATTCCTACCAGAGTTTCGACAGAGCTTCTCATAGTTATTAGCGTATTAAAGCAGGAACGAGAGAAGCAAATTAACACGGCAAACTAGTTATCTTAACTAGTTATCTAGTTAACGCATCAGCGTGTTAAAAACATTGGGAAGAGTTCGGCAGCCGTTCCTCGTGCAATGTGTGTTTGCTTAATAATGCTTAATAATGTACAACGAGGCGCGTTCACAGATGAACAAACCGTGCCGCCACGCGAAACCAAAACCAATGCAGTGAAAAAAGACGCATACAATCAAACAAGTCACATCGACGTCCATGAATATTTAACTATGAAATCCATCTGTATCTAAACGCAACACTGACAACATTAGCGAAGACGTTAGTTCTTGTTTTCTTCCGTCCAGGCACTCTTGAGCTCGCGACTGGGAATGGTTTTATGAGCAAATGCCCATGAAGAAAATTTAACTTCAGTTATTTTCGCAAACGCACGTGAGCAATTGCCGAAGCTTCTTGAAGGCGTCGAGCGCATGCGGCAAGTTGTGACATAGCACGAACAAATTTAGATGACATTGTTACTTTTGAAGCATTTCCTTACTTTTTTTTACGTTCAGCTTCGCAACCTCTGTAACCTTTCCCCTGTACAGGAAATGCAACCAAAATATCCTTCCCGCGTCCACTCTTTCTCTACAGGCCAAATCGTTACCTCTTACAAGTTGAGTTTTAAGCCATGTGCTACTCTTCGATTCTCTGTAATGCTGGCGGCTTTCAGTGTCCAAATATTCAAATACAGCGCGCTGAGCACTATACTCTTCTATCAACGCTGTGCCTGCTTCCTTAGTTTAATTACATTTGTAATTTAACGTGCCGGGAAGCTGTCTCATATAATCCCGTTTATATAAGAAGTCTCTTCTTGATTTGCTTAATTCCATCATTCGCTTGGTTTTGTTTGTTTTTTCGAGCTGCCTTTGTCCTTTTAGACAATAATGTTTCAAATGTTTGGTACACTTATTAACAGAATGCCCTTCACAGGGTTGGGTTCTGAAACGTGCTTCTGTATTGATATATTTATTATCAGACATCATTTTGAGTAACAGTACTTAGCAGAGCAGATCATTCGTCCGCTCGTAGACAGATTAAACTCGTCACCCACCTTCGTGCTTTGCCGCATTTGTTTACAATATGTAGAACATCGCATTCGTGTCTACACTCGTACAAAAAACTCACGTGAAATGCAAGAATAACGCGTAGTGCAGTAAAGCATGTGTTTTGGGGCTTCAAGACGTTAAAGTATGCGTCATCAACAGGGAACTTCGTTTTCCGGTAAAACAACGTTTGGTACGAATGTTGCTGCCAGTGCTTTCTTTAAAAACGATTGAAATCCAACTTCTACCCTAGCATTTTCTTTCAGGTATATTCAGCTGCCGAATTGAGGCCCATTCGGCCGGCGGGTGCCCGTGATTTACCCCACAGGAGGGTGGTTACAGTGAGAAACCTTTCAGTCCTGCAATATGCCCGGGAGGTGCACACACGCACGACACGCAATAACACAAACACAACAGATGTTTCGCATAAAGAGGGCTATGCTGCTAACGTGCTGAAAAAAACAAAAAAACAACGGCCCTTCTTAGGATCGTGGGCGCGGAGAAAAGTGGAAATGTGGGGGAGGGGGATCGCCAGTTTCTGAAAGCCATTTCTTTCTGTGCACTCTTACCAACAGACACGCATTATATACAGTTTCTATTACAGAAAAGACTGCAGAACCACTTGTCGCCGCATCTCGAAATAGTTAAAGAAGAAATAGCACGTAAAAAAATGAACAGAATCTGTCCATGTGCCCTGAAAACTGGCGTTTTGATGCTTCCGGACATCTTGCTCCGGGCGGTCTTTGCTACGGACCGAAACGGTGTTGTCGTCGCTATTGCGCGTAGCTGGTTTTTTTGGCTTCACAAAAAGTGACATCACTGACTTTCTTTTTTCCTGCTCCGATTTTCTGTCCAACACTCGGCTTTTGTTGTTTGCAGGCGTTATGGTGTTCATCCAAGTGCCTCCAGAAATAAACCGCAATTCTGAAAGGTCAGCGTCTGCCTTGTCAACCCCTCTGCCGTCCCAGTACTTCAGGCTTCACCAGAATGAACGCGACAAGCTGCCCACCACAATGCTTCGTTTAGTCTAGAGCGCAAGACCAAAAAAAGCACGCTAAATTAACTTTGCCGCGGGCATTGGGTGTATGAGAAGAAGGCGGAGTCCAGACATCGCCTTCGGGGGTGCTTAAAGCTTTTTGTTTTCGCCTTTTGCGTGCGTCGCGATTTCCCCCTTTGTTTGTATTCACTGTCCGCTAGGAAAAGCAAGCTCACTTTGACAGCCCGCAGGCAATATCCAGCCCATTATCGCCTCAGCGGTTGCTTCCGCTTTGCTTGAACCTGTCTAGTTTGTCCTTCATGCTATCACACTAGCTGCAAGAGGAGATTGGGACAATAATCAATGTCCGCCAGTGTTTGCTTCTTTCGCGTCTCTCTTGCCATGCCATTAATACTTATGCTGAAAAAAGAGCAGGGCTGACCCTCCGTAAAAAGTTCATATAGCAAAACGTATCATCCCGTCAGTAGTGTCTGAAAGGTTAAAAGTTCGGCCGAGAGTCTTTTGATCAAAAAAATTTAAAAACAGATAAACCAGGATATTAGCTTGTAGTTTTATCTAAGAAAGGCTGCCAGGTGAACCCTTTTTCGCTGTTTCCTCTTTACACAGCATAAATCTGGATGCTATTATGTGTGCCAAAGTCGTGTGCATCTACAGACTGCATAGAGCCCCTGTCTCCAGTGCAGTAGTAAAGATTTCTGCGGCAACAGCAGTGCCAAAGTGAAACGTAATTATTTAATAACTTCACAGCTAATCTAGTCATTATAACCATTATGAGGAGGAGAATCTGCGCCCAGTGAGAAACTTATAACAGCTCGTAAATCGTAATGTCAAGAAAGCCAGAAATAAGTACCAGCTTTTATATTGCACATGTCCCTGTAGTTAAGAAGCGTCTATGTCGTAAAAAGTTTTTGAAAGGTGCGCGTTGAACACCCTATTACAGGATCTGACTTCTCTCAATTGGAATACGCCGCTCAGCAGAGGATGGAAGGCACGGCGGGGGGGGGGGGGGGGGTGGCTCGTTATGAAGTACAAAGGATGGTGGCTAGTAGACATTGCAGCGAAGAGAAACACGAAGGAATTTTTTCGTTGTTTAGTTTTCTCTGTTAGTAGGAAATTAGTAAATTAATCATGTGATGCCTGAAAGTTAACTGATTATAAATGTTTAGAAAAAACAATGCATATGACAAAAGCGGGTTGTGCACCGAGGACAATGCATCGCAGACGGTGCACTGCGTGCACAGCCATGACGTCGGCTATCCTACTTTCGTGGGTGTTCATTTTTCGAGCAACCTGACAGAATACCTAGAACGTGACCGCACGGCAAGAGCGGTTCTGTGAGAGTGCCCTCTTGTGCTACCTGTGGTATCGAAACTGCCAGAAATGAGGCCCTCGTTAGTCAACATCCGAGACAAGGGTCCAGAAATTAGGGCTCGTTCCGACGGCTGCCCAGCTGCGGCACCGAGGAGCTCGTTTTGAATACTTCGTTTTGACGTACATATGAGAGCAGTCAACAGTCACTGAAAACAAGGAAAGCACAGGGAAGCTGCAATACAAGTGCCATGTTCCAAGAGGCACTTGAGGTATCACAGGGCGTTCAAAGTGCACCGCTATTGTCGAGGGTAGCAGTGGTGAACACTCTGAAGATTAGCCTAGATGGGGCATAAATACACTGGAAATTTCAAGGTTGGGCATGCGCTGCTGAAGCTCAGTTGGCAGAGCACAATAAGCGCCTTGTACAGGTCGCGGGTTCGAATCCAATCGTCATCATGTGGTAAGTTTTTCATCGACTTTGGAATCAGTTATCCTTTAGGCTGTGTTTAATGCATATTGGCCTTACGCGCCAGAAAACAGGACACAGCAGACCTGAGAAAAATATTACCAGTCAATGTCCCATAGGCCAAGAATACAAACAGAAAATTTCTTACAGGGCTTTCCTTGGTGTTATAGTGTGCTCGTTTCCTATATATATATATAGAACGTAGGTTGCGTTGACTCCGCAGAATAAAGATTTAAGAGAAGTGGGCACTTTTACAGAGACACGTTTATCTATAAACGTTTCAACAGCGGTGCGGTCTTCTTCAGGACTGTAGTGGTCTCGCGTCAGATGGCCGTTTTAAGTTTGTGGGCTGCAGAGGAGGGAGAAAGGAGTGTAACAATAATTAGCAACAATAGTTAAAAAATTGAGCAAAATAAAAAAAAATAAAGATGGGGGTGCGGGGAGCAGACAGGGACAATATTCGGGGAGGAAGCAAAAATATAAAGAAAAGAAAAAAGGGGGAGAACTAGCATAGTAAGGATGGGGTACAAAAGGAGATGGCGAAACGAGAGAAAGGGAGAGGAAGACGGT
Organism: Amblyomma americanum; assembly: GCA_030143305.2. NCBI lineage: Eukaryota > Metazoa > Arthropoda > Arachnida > Ixodida > Ixodidae > Amblyomma > Amblyomma americanum. Next base: position 156,379 of record JARKHS020010047.1, on the reverse strand, counting down.
GCGGGGGACATGGGCAGCGTGGCAACCACAGGCGTAGGGAAGCCTACCAAAGCTTTCGTATGCCTGTAGTTGCCGCGCTGCCCATGTCCCCCGCACCGTCTTCCTCTCCCTTTCTATCGTTTCGCCATCTCCTTTTGTACCCCATCCTTCCTTACTATGCTAGTTCTCCCCTTTTTTTCTTTTCTTTTAATTTTTTGCTTCCTCCCCGAATATTGTCCCTGTCTGTTCCCCGCACCCCCATCTTTCTTTTCTATTTTTGTTCAATTTTTTAACTGTTGTTGCTATTTGCTTGTTACACTCCTTTCTCCCTCCTCTGCAGCCCACAAACTTAAAACGGCCATCTGACGCGAGACCACTTCAGTCCTGAAGAAGACCACCGCACCGCGGTCGAAACGTTGATAAATTAAAGTGTCTCTGTACAAGTGCCCACTTCTCTTTTATATATATATATATATATATATATATATATAATATATATATATATATATATATATATATATATATATATATATATACGTATGAAAAGAGCCAACAGTCACCGAAAGCAAGTTGCATAGGGGAATGTAAATTTTTTTTAATGTGTTGTCTTTATCAGTGGTATCATAATACTTCGATTAATCCCTTGCTTACAGAACATTACTTATAAAAGAGCAGAAAAAACAACAATGCCTCCGGTGGGATCTCCGAACCCAAGACCTCCGATTATAAGTCCATTTAACCGCTTCTCAAACGGGCCCCTCATTTCCTTTACCACACACACACACACACACACACACACACACACACACACACACACACACACACACACACACACACACACACACACACACACACACACACACACACACACACACACACACACACACACACACACACACACACACACACACACACACACACACACACACACACACACACACACACACACACACACACACACACACACACACACACACACACACACACACACACACACACACACACACACACACACACACACACACACACACACACACACACACACACACACACACACACACACACACACACACACACACACACACACACACACACACACACACACACACACACACACACACACACACACACACACACACACACACACACACACACACACACACACACACACACACACACACACACACACACACACACACACACACACACACACACACACACACACACACACACACACCACACACACACACACACACACACACACACACACACACACACACACACACACACACACACACACACACACACACACACACACACACACACACACACACACACACACACACACACACACACACACACACACACACACACACACACACACACACACACACACACACACACACACACACACACACACACACACACACACACACACACACACACACACACACACACACACACACACACACACACACACACACACACACACACACACACACACACACACACACACACCACACACACACACACACACACACACACACACACACACACACACACACACACACACACACACGTGTGTGTATGTGTGTTTGTGTGTTCATTTACAGATACCAGAAGCAGTATGGTCGCAACAGCACGGGAGCCTTACATCAGGGGCGGCAGCAACACCCATGGACACTATTTATTCCAGGAGGTGTATAAATTCATTTTCGCATATGAATATTCTCTGCTGCATGTGGTAAAGTCCCTAGTTGAGTCAGCTTTTGTCATGTGCATTTCTTGTTTTTGTTGTGCCTCGCCTCTTGCGCTGATTTTTGAGCCGCGGGTACTCAAATCAGAATAGAAAATTGAGGACGCATGCATACAAAGGTGAGCGTGGAATCTGAAGTACGGAAGTATGGTAAGCGATGAAACTCAATGTTTAGAATTTCTGCCTAATAGGCAATGATGTTTGAATACTAGAACCCCAGAACCTCTGTTACTGAATGGAATCACTTCGGCAGGGAGGATAATGTAACTTGCCTTCCCTACTTTAATATAACTGCGGCAGGGAAATTATAGCACTCAATATAACTGAAATATAGTATAACGGCAATTCAGCAGCACTATTATCCCAGCCGAAGGGCATGTTTAATGTTTCGGGCACGCACAGCTATTTTGCTCTGACGATGTGTCCTTGGTGCCTGCCTCCATTTGACCAGCGTAACAACATGCAAACCCAATGCCATTTGCAAGGCCACTGGAAGAAGGGGTAGAGGACGCATACAAGGATGCAGTGATGCAATTACAGCATGCCTACCGGAATGCGATCGCAGCTGAAAGTCATTCTTTATCAGCACAATTGCTCTTCCTGTTCAGGGCCGTAGCCGCTGTCCGCAGCGAAACCATCGATCAAGCGGTTGCTATATACCTTCTTTGCAATGTGTGGTATTTTGTGACCTCGTTTGCGTTTTTTTTTGCTTATTTCTTCCGCTATTCCTCACTTTTCTTCCTACCACATGTTAGTTCTCCCGCTCTTGTGCTTTTGGACAGCGAAAAAAAAAAGCTGAGTGTCGGCAAAAGCAAGCACTACGTGCCACGTGTTGCCGGGCGTTTGAAGGAACACCGCGTGGTCAACAACAATGGGGCATATATAACCGACATAATTGCGAAGACAAGTTACTGAATGAAAACAAAAAAATTGTCAACTTTTCGTGTTTTGTGCGGAACACCCCTTCGCGCTCTTGAGATAAACCATTATTTATGAGGGTTCACAAGGGCTAGCCCTGGCTGCTTATCACGTCATGTGGACAATAGTTTCGTATAGACGTTTAATAATAATAATAATAATAATTGGTTTTTAGGGGAAAGGAAATGGCGCAGTATCTGTCTCATTTATCGTTGGACACCTGAACCGCGCCGTAAGGAAAGGGTAAAGGAGGGAGTGAAAGAAGAAAGGAAGAAGAGGTGCCGTAGGGGAGGCCTCCGGAATAATTTCGACCACCTGGGGATCTTTAACGTGCGCTGACATCGCACAGCACACGAGCGGCTTAGCGTTTTTCCTCCATAAAAACGCAGCCGCCGCGGTCGGGTTCGAACCCGGGAACTCCGGATCAGTAGTCGAGCGCCCTAACCACTGAGCCACCGCGGCGGGTTTATAGACGTTTGTGCAACGGCTTTCCGCATGAAGGTCAAAATGTCAGTTTCGTTTGCAAAAGTGGGTTGAATGATCGCAAGATGTATTTTGTAACTTCCGACGTGTCGTGTCTACTGGGTTTTTATTGTTAACGATGATTATGGATTTTTATGACGCAAGGACATCTATGAGCAAAGCACGCCTTGGCACAAGGTATTTTCGACTACTCAAGGTGGGGTCAAAATTATTTTTTACAATGATCAGAGAACATTATATTAAAGACTCCTTCACGGGAGAAATAAATAGACATGTTAAAAATGTGAATAAATAAAAAATAGTGCGCGACTGAACATATGCAGCAGCCTTTTGCAATGACACCTGTAATTATTACACAACGCAGGTCATGCGCTACGACCATCGTATGCCAATGAGATAATCAGCCGTAGTTGTTATTAAGCGGTGGATAACTTTTTATTGCCAACATTCTGACAGCACTCGAGCTAGGTTGTGGTGTTAATGCCAATCTCTGCTTTAGTTTTTCGCAACCGTCAAGAAAAAAACAAAGAAAACAAGCAGTACTGAACAGAAGCCGTTTTTAGGGTGAAAGTTGGCAAATTGCCAAAGGCTTCCTGGTGCTTGTTATACCTACCGGATCAAGCAATGGTTCAGCAAAATAATCCTCGAAACTTTAAGAGCATGATTTTGCAGTTGGGTCAGCTGTACGGATATAGCATATCTTTCACTGTTCCATTAGCAGTTGAAATTCTTACTAGTGCTATCGCCGTCTAGAAGCGGCAGGCAGGAGAGCAGACATTTTCGGGAGTGCCTGCTTCATGCACATGTTATTCAGAGCCGCGATTACGCATGGAAAGTTGTAATTAGAGCTACAGAATTAAGTGTTTTCTGTTAAACCCGCAGCAATCATGTCGAACAGTGCTTTCTACGCTCGTAATTCGTGCTTTCTAGAAAATGGTGGGGTCTAATACCACCTGCATACGCTGTCGTTTTGCTTGCAACGTCTTGTAATTGAATTTGTGTTCTTAATTGCTAGATGTATGCGTTGCGAAGCTGCACGAGAGTAATGGCAGACCCTATAGAAGATGGCTACAGAATAGTTTATTCACTTTCATTCAATTTGCTCTGGGTACTCGGCAACTCGCGCTCGAGTGCCATGCGCCATTAAAACTGACTAATTGCTTTGCAGTTTCGTAACTTAGCTACTCGAATGCAGCGTACTCAAAAGAGCTTATAACCACTCGTGCCTTAGGTTGTCAGGCGCCTTCGTGTCTCAAAATTGCCGAAGTGCAATTTTTACAAACTCCGTGATGTTATTTTCGTATGTATTAAGTCCCAATACTATACCCTCCTGTTAATCACGTAAAGGGTCCGGGTCAAGTGTTTCTGGTTTATGATCTGAGATATAGGCAAATTCCTGCACGTTTAAGCTCAGTCATGGGGCACGATGATGTTTGTTATAGCATAAAACATGCGCAGTTGTTATGTTTTTTGGTCGGTGTCAAAAGACTATAAAATTTGGAGACAGCTGAGAGGAAAGTCTGTTTTACATGGTGCTGCTAGATACGCTGAATTCTTCATTTATCTTTCATTTTTTTATATGTGTAGAGCGCATAAGCGCTTAGCTCAGCTGCATTCAATGACTGGTGTGGAGTGCAGATAAATATTTTGCTCCTCGCACTTCATGGCCTCTCAACTATGGCTCCATGAGCGGCGTGGGGCAAGACAACGTTAAAACTTCGCGTAAGCGAATTTCAAAGCATACAGTCAGCTGTTTTATAAGGAGGTGCAGATGGTGAATCGGAAACCTGTTTGCAATTCAGTCGTCCTCCATCCTCACTATTCACTTGAATGAAATAAAAACAACGTAAGAGAATTGCTGTCTGTTGACACATTTCCTAAATCTTTTAAGGTTTCTATTTGCCGAAAAATTCCTCGATTCACATTGTCTGGATCTAGGTGATGAAGAATATATTTTGCTGCTACATTTGCCACTTTCTGAAGTGCATATACTTATTAGCATTCTGAATCCTGCTTCCCCTTCCATTAGTACTCAATTTAAATTTGGCTTTTAAGTCTTGAATTCATGTGCAGGAACTATCAATAACCGCCACTAATCTTGCAGCTTAAGTACCATGTATTTTACGTCGGCGCCTCCCCGATTTCAAATGCCCCTTTTACATAACCACAAACGGGCGCTGCAGACTGCTTTACCGCGTTTGCCTGAACTGTTTCCTCTTAAGAGAGTTTTGAGGTGAAGCGCTTATCATAGCCAGCGATTAAAGCTTATGGGAACGAAAATAAACGACAATCTTAGCCTGTCCCTTCTCTCATTTCCCTTACCTTCCCTCGCTTCACGCGCTAATGAAAAGACTTTTAACAAAGCGACAGGCGTGTTCAGGAGGTGCAGCTTATTCGAACAATGAAAGGCTTTTTGTTTCAAACGAATGAAAAAATTGCAATCATCGTCGCAATTTTGGTCATACCATCTGTAAGAAGATCTCTGCCCCTTTTCTTAGGCTGCTGCTGTTGTTGTTGCTGTTGTTAGCCTATCAAAAGATGGCACATACCCACACTGGGAGATCGGCCAAGAATCGGGTGGCTATTCACCTGAACGCAGTTTACAAAAAGGAAAAGCACGTGGGAGTGCAACACCGGTGAATTTTTCATCATGAACAGAAAAGGGATGAGTGTTTTGATTTTAAAATTTTAAGAATAATAATAAAGAGAGTGATTAAATATTAATGATTTAGTCAAAATGTAATAATTGATAGAAAAGAAAAGGTTGGAACACTTAGCAAGGCAGTCGGTGAGATTCTATCAGGAAATTTTGAACAGCGGTGCAAACAGATCTGTGGCTGAACCCAAATGTGGTGGCGCCAAATGATAGCAAGAGCGGGCTGCTCAAACTAAGGCCAAGATGCTGCAAGGGCTCCTCCAGCAACCTTTTTCTCAGTGAGTTGAATCGGCGACAATACAGCCAAAAATGTTCAATAGATTCTGGCTCACGGCAAAATGCACAAAGGGGAGAGAGCGCCAAACCCGACTTGTGTAAATAGAAATTTAGAGGGGGGATGCGGCAGCGTAGCCTCGTCAGTGATACTTCAAGCTGCCGAGAGCAACAAATTTTCCTGTTCCAATAATATTTAAGGTGCTCATAATCCGCCGATGTTAAAAGTGATGTGTCTTGCGTGCTTAAAAACGCACGTCGCCGAAATCTAGATGCTGTAATGTAGGCTGTAGCCGTGATGATTGGCAACACGGGGCCGCTGAGGGAGGCCTTTGCGAGATTATCAGCAATCTCATTTACTGTCACACTGCTGTGGCCGGGAACCCATACTAAATGAACAAAGCTCAAATGCGGAGGAAGTAGGGATAAGAAAGTTGATAAAATGGGACCGTCAACCTGTGCAGCGAGAGACGAACACAAAGATAAAGAATCAGTAACTACTGCAACTGCTGTAATAGAGGGGTCTAGCTTGCGTAGAGCAAGTACAACTGCTAGAAACTCTGCTTGAAAAATAGGGGTGAAATCTGGAAGACGCAGAGAAAAGGACCATTCTAAATGTGAGCAAAATATTCCCACACCTGCTTTTTCATTGCATTGCGATGCATCAGTGGCTATTGCTATATCTGTTGGTAGGGTCCTCAGATGATATTCTAGAAGACCATTTAGAATACTCGGTGGCAAAAGTTTTGCATTTTTTGGGAATATGTCGTCGAAAACAATGTGGATAGTGGGCCCATTCCGAAGCGCAGGAAGGATATCATAAATGTTTACATCTAAAGGCTGAAGTAATCTTTGCACAAACACTACCTGAGGGGAATTGAAACGAGACCAGGGGACACCAAAAAAGGAGTTCGGCTGAGAACAGAAAATGCTTTGGGAACGGTGGAAATGGGATTCATAGATCCTGAGGTAAGTTTGCACAGTTAAAAATTGAAGTCGTGATAAGAGAGACGGAATGCGGGCTTCAAGGTACAGCACATTGATAGCCACAAATTTTGGAAGGCCGAGGCACATGCGAAGTGCTTCCCTCTCTAAAAGGACGAGAGGGCGAAGTTTATATGTAGCCGAGCCTGAAAACAACACTGAACCAAATTCTAAGATTGGCCTGACATACATTTTGTAGATCATTAATAGCGCATCTCTGCGCATGCCGTACCGGTGATGACATAATCTCCGTAACATGCCCACGGCACGAGCCCCTTTCGCCGCGACATGGTCAATGTGATGTCGCCAGGTGAGTTTGTTGTCATAAATGACCCCTAGGTATTTTAGGGATTGAACCTGCGGAATTATTTTTAACTGGCAAGTGAGAGATACCACTACAGGAGTGAATAGAGGGAAAACAAGAGTGGCGCACTTGCCAACATTTAACTTCAGGTGTAATGCGCTCAACCAGTGCTCAAGTGTATTCAAATATGACTGCAACAGACCATACAGAGAATGTATATCCGGCGCAGCAGCAAAAAACGCAATGTCGTCCGCATAGACGTAAGTGCGTACATGGCGGTGGAGAGGAATTGAGCTTAACAGAATATTAAAGAGCACAGGAGAAAGAACAGCTCCTTGCGGTACACCTCGCGTTTGTCTATACCTCTCTGAATGAACACCATTATGGACGCAAAGGAATTCCCTGTTATGAAGAAATGCAGATATCCATGCAACTATATAATCTGGAAATTGAAGAGACTGTAGCCTATGTATCAGGATGGAGTGTTCTACACTGTCGTAAGCTTTGGCGACATCTAACGTAACCAAAGCCGCGACCAGGCGTTGACGACGAGCAAGGAGAATTCTGCTCTCAAGATCAGCATGTACATTCCATATCGAACACCGTGGCCGGAAACCGAGTTGGCACGGGCTGAGTATACTTTTGCGGTCCACAATGGCTGACACCCGAATTAGTAACAACCTTTCTATCAACTTTACCACGTTTGATGTTAAAGAAATTGGCCTAATATTATCCAATTCATAGCCTCCACCCTGATTTTGCTGCTGTTGCTGCTGCAAAGCTTCTTCTCTTCTTTCCTCGGTGCGCTGTTACCCGATGGATAAAAAGTGTGCCCCTTTCCTCCGGTTTTACTTGTTCTCTTAGGACTGAGAAGGTTAAATTTTCGACTTCAGAAAAATTGCGTCCATTTGGATTATTTATTTTATACGCATCTATTAAACGGTAATAGGATCAACTCACATTAGTGACGAAACAGCGCGCACAAGGAGGGAAGAGAAGGAACGAAATGAAAATGAAAATAAATTTCTCATTACAATCAAATTACATTACTTTTGTCTCAAACAAAAACTTAAAGTTCCTTCGCACAAAGGCATCCGTGGTTGCATGTTCCAAGCTTTCACGCGGTAAGGCGTTCCACATTTCATTTGCTTCCGAAAATAATCAGTGCCTATTTAAATCACAATCAACGTTGTATGGTGAAAACCATTTCCCATGGTTACTTGGGCTACAGTTACATCGGTATGCTTTGAAGCAAGCTTCCTTTGATGTATCTCACGCCGTATGGAAAAGGTTAAAATGAATTTTATTGAAACTGTTCTTCTAAGGGGAAGTTAAGGTAGGAATATATGCTTTAATTTGTATGGCTGTTACCCTTTCTAGATCAGATTACTTCTAATACGTTAACTATTGCGGAGTATTAATTACTTATTATTGCTCAGTAAAATACGCACGATGCAATGCCCAACTTATGCTCACATATTCAAGGTTAAGTCTCATTGATTATTCACAGGCAGTTATTTTGAGTTTTCACCGTGCAAGTTTGTGAAGAAACCGTAGCTGTTTAAGTGCGCTGCTGCATATGTTGCCAACATGTGTATTTCTTCTTTAGCTCATTTATTATTCTTACTCCAGATGCTTTCCTTTAACAACCCATGGCATGACACAACTAGAAAACGTGCTGTTGAAGGACATAGAACTTTTTTACAGATCAGAGGAATACAAAACGAGTGCTTGATTTCTGGGAATGAGGCATAAGCTTTGATCATTACTTGTTCTTTAACATGCACTGACATCGCATACAAAAGAGCGTTCATCTAACGGCAACAATCCGGTTGTTTATCTCCACGTTTTCATCTATCAGAAGCGGCATTTTTAAAGCTGCTTAACAGTACATGCAGCTGCTTGAATGATGTTCAAAAATGCTCGTTTTCTTTTTTTTGTAAGGGTTAGTTCATTACCTCGTCGATTCCAGCTGCTCTATCAACGCAGTTCTATAAATTATCACCTACGAAAACGACTTTGCGAAGGAAGACGCTCGCGACATCCCAAAGAAAGTTATCCCAACACCAGGCAGCGGGAGTCCTTATGAGCGTCCAGCGCATGCGCACAGATGGCGCGTGGTGTATATATGCCGCCCTATTAGAAACACCACCCTCTGCAGAAGAAGCGCCGAAAGGAAGGCACATGGCGCCACGTATCCGTGAGGTGGACCCACGCCTGCTGGGTCGGAGCCAATCAGTGGGTGAGCACTGGCGACGTGAAAGTCCCTATCAATCAGGGCTTCAGAGGGAAAGGCCATTTTCACTCACCTCCTAAAATTTCATGGTCTAAGTGTCTTTTGCATCCGTTCTATAATATGGGATGTACATCACAATATTGGGTGCAAACGATGCCTTTGCATTCTTTGCATCTAGTATTGTTTAGGAAGTGTCACAAGTTTTTTCGATAAATAGTACATTCACCCCTTACGCAACGTGCAACGGCAGTTTGAGGGCACTGAGGGCAACGAAGGTCTTTAATACAGACCAACACGCCTAAATAACGTGATGACAATGCATAAAAGGGAGTTTCCACATTGCAAATGATCAATGATAAAGGCTTGTAGGGTTGAAGAACAGGTTCCACAATAAGATGGAGGATTAAAAAAAAACATTGCAGAAAAGCATGGTCAGAAGAAACTGCAGCGCATTCAATGAGGATATCTTTCACAGTACACGAAACTGAACGCAACGCCCTCTTCTAGCTCCATGCCTTTTAAATGAGTAATCCGCGAACAAACAGTGTTTCCTGTGCTTAAGAACGCAACAACCTGTTATCGAAATGCTACCAACAAACCATGTGAACGCAAGCAGACACGTACGCTTTATTGCAACGCACAGACGCAACACAAACTCTCCTTAGTTTTAGTCAAACAAAACTCTGCTGGCTTTTTCGCGCTCCATTAGCTCTCCATGGACGCAGTGGTTTTAACGCTCGAGGCGTTTAACTAGGTATTCAGTTCTGCCCCCGCTAGAACATGCGCCTGGCAGCATGTTCCAGTGGCTGCAACGCCTATTAGCGAATCCTGCGAGGGAAAAAAAGAAAGAACTCGCCAAGCTGTCGTTTCTACTGCGCTTTGCTGACCGCGCTTCAAACGCTGACGCTTGGCGAAGGGCTAATCCCTAAGTCAAGTTCGTTCCCACGTACACCATTACGTCCGCTAGCTGCTACGCGAATTTCCCAACCACTGCATTCGCTGGAGCTTACATCAGCGGCCACTTAAAAGTTAGGCTTTCCAACAATTTATTCATGCCTAGGTCTGACTACAACTCGGATTACGTTTTTGTGTTAGTGAAAACCCGTTTCTTTTGTTTTTTGAGTAATACCCATACCATCCAGCCCTACCACTAGCGTTAAATGGATTTAGGCATAAAAAAAAGCTGGCGTCAAGACGCGGCTAAATACGGGCTGCTGGGCTGGTTATTTGCGTCTACCTGCGCAAGTATGCATGTCCAGGTAATCTGCAGGATTGTCGGATCTGTCCTATGGCTGCAACGCCTCTTGTTAATTTGCGTAGCTTTCAGGAAGTGTTTTGACAATTTATTCATGCGTAGGCTTCACTTTAACATAGACTACGCTCTCCTTTTGTCGCAAACCTTCTCCTTTTGCTGTGGTGAGGTCGCGTTAAGCCAGCTGAGAGTTCCATTAGCACTCAAAGGGTTTACGGTCGACAAAGTCTGTAATCTAAACAAAAGAAAAATCCTTGCTGCGCCAAGTCATTCACACTAAATCATTAAATACCCATGTCCAGGAACTCTGTAGGATTATCAGTTGATTTGTAAGCCATAAAATATTGTGTTTTTTTTTCACTTGCACAGAGTTCTGAGAGCGTTTTTAGCAGAAAAGCAGCACTTTTATTATTCGCTGCAGAAAGAGCGACAGTATGCTCTTTTTGTGCATGAGCTAGCTTTGTCAGAGGTTTTAGATCAAGAGCAGTTCCAAAAGTCACTCATGTGAAGAAGACCTCTCATTGCGTGTCCAGTATTTGCAATTACGTTCATACTCTTGACTACTTTAAAGGGGAGAAGAGAGGTGCGTATCGTGTTACCTTTTGTGAGAGCTTAAATCCTTGAATTTGGAATTAGTTGGGACTCGGAAAGAGCGAAGCATCATAATGTCTTTTCTTGGCACTTAGAAAACAGCGCGCTCTTAATCCCCGAGACCGGCGGAAGAGCACTAAAGCCCACACGGAGACTTTTCTTAAGTAAGCACCTCCGCTACGGCTTGACAAAAAAAAAAAACCTTTTTGGGCAGGTGAGATTCCCGTTCAGAATTGTTTAAACTCATTCTTTACTTTTTTCCTTCCGTTTAGAAATCACGCGCTTGGCAGGGTAGTTACGTAACTTTTTTTTGGCGCTTACATGTTTAAGCTGGTGTAGGAAGAAGAATTTTTATTTTCAGTTAAAATCCTATGAACATATTTACTTTTGAAAGGGCTATAAGATCCTGCTCGTAGATGAAAAAGAAAATAGAAGTTGCGTAAATTCAAACTTTATTCATTCTGATGGCTATGAAAGGGAGCCGAGGGAGAAGTTCCACGGAGCATGGCAGATGTTCGGCCCCTGGAACATGCATACTGGCAAGAAGTTCTTTTCGCGGACAAGGAAGTGCAATTAAAAGCTTCACATTTGAGTTTGAAGTAATGGAATACACTTTGTGTAAATATTTTCATCCTTTATGCGCATAGTAATGGCACGCAAGAGGAGAATGTGAGCAAACGGAAAAATTGTCACTTTTTTATACAAAAACAATATGGCGTTGCTTTGACTGCAGGGACATTTTCAGCATTACGCCGCATGTCGAAGTTTCTTAGACAAAAACTTTGAACATTGGAATATTGTAAGATACTGCTATGGAACTATTGAAAGTAGTGTAGAGAAATTTTTCTTGCAAACCTCACCCATTGCTCGCATTGAGTAGTAAAGGCAGCCATAGAAAACAAATAGTGAAGGTTTTTGACGACAGCAAAAGAAATTGCAAGCCAGCCGAGGAGAGATCTGCGGATATTTTTATTGTTGTAACGAAATCTTACATAATATGAAAGAATTGCGTTCATAAACCCTTTCCCACTGAGAAATGTTTTTGTCTAGAATTGCTGAGTATGATACAAAAACAACAGCAGTTTAAAATTCGACGGCACAATATTCCACTTTGTGCAGAAAGCTGATGAATAGATATCCTTCTCAGCTAATGATGAAAGTAGGTGAAGTTGTTTTCGGACGTGATAGGAGATCATTTGGTGCGCGTTGGAACAACAAATGCGCCTCAGTCAACAAGTTTGTACTCCTCTTTTTTGCCATCACTTTGGATTAAAGCCCACTGCTACTATTATGTACTGCCTCTATTTCCTGTCTCCTTCTGCTTATATGAGGCTCAAAACAAATGATACCAAACTGACACTAAATGAGCGTTTGCAAGTGTGTTCGAACAGTGCCTGCAATAGATGTGTCTGGTTATAGAGGCCGAGCTATTTGCGGTGTTGGCGCAGAAAATGATGCTGAAATTTTTGAAACCACAACAAAAAAGAAAGCTCCCAAACCAGTAACTGCTTTTACCGATAAGAATATCTGATCAATGACCGGCCCAACGACAAACCCATGTTGGTTCTCATCCTCTTGCCTCGAAAACACTAGTCTAGTTGCGGTGTTTCAGTAGCTAAGAGACGGAGATGAGAAAAGCACGGAAAGTTGCAGGAGAAAACAACTAGGGATATTAGCCGATTTTGACTTAAGCGCACTGAGCAGGGATTTGTTAGGGAGGTACAATGTGTTCTGGCTCTAATGCGACTCGCTCTGTTGTCTCTTAAATGACCCGCAGGCGCAGATTTAGTAGTCTCTGCATCGAGCAAAGCCATACCACTAAATGCCGATCGGCAAGCTGGCAAACCAATACAATTAGCCGAGTTTCTCTTTTGGCGAGCATTGCCAAATGCACTATGGAAAACCATCGGAGGATCTTGGCAGTGGTATAGGCGCGAAAATCATGTACGTTTAGTGACTAGTTTTTAGAGTTTATAAGCGCGGAAGTTATGTACGCTTAGTCACTAGTCTTTAGAGTTCACTCGAAACGTTGGGTTGAAAAGAAATTATTGGTTGGGGTCAGGATTTCTCAACTTTTGTTCCCCAACTGAGGTGCCAATGGAATTTTCTTAGATTTATGGCAATTGTCAGAGTTTCTAAAAACGACACTTATTAGCAGTGATGACGCAAGGAGAGGTGCAAATAGAGAATTATAGTGCTGTGTTGAAGACAGCACCACAGTAACCTTAATATAACAAAGAAAAACATGCGTTTATCAATCGTAAATAAAACGGGCATTCAAAGGATTCAACTGCTTCCATTCTATATACTCCTGTCAGCGTTGACTTGCTGTATTATCCTCTCGGCCTGCTCTGTACCGTGCCATGCGCTGTTCTTGTTATGTCGAAAATCACTGTAGCAGGTGAGAGAAACCACCATAGAAAGGTTGGTTGGTTTGGTTTATGGAGGTTTAACGTCCCAAAGTGACTAAGGCTATGAGGGACGCCGTAGTGGAGGGCTCCGGAAATTTCGACCACCTGGGATTCCTTAACCATAGAAAGGTACAGCCGTTTTCCACTAGGTGAGACGTCGTAGTAAAAGAATAGATTAAACTTCATCGGAAAGCTGTGAGAGCGCCCGTAGGGCAGTGCTTGCAACCCACATAAAATGAACTCGTCACAAATCACAGATCACAAGCGCATACTATGCGCAGGAAATGTGCGCAAAGGAAGCTGCATTAAGACGCGAACGAAGGGTGAAAAAAATTAGAACCGAAGAGAAGATGGTAAGAGCGGCGACATAAGATGAAAACCCGCTCGTACCGGATCTGTTTAGAAATGAAATCAAAGAACATGTGCCATCGTTTTTGAGGCAAAAACAACATCTTAAAATAGTCACTTCAGGAATGTCCTTTTACGTGCGCGTTTTCATGTTTCGTCGTTTTCATCGATCTTTGCGGTTATTATTTTTTTTTTGCCTCCATTCAATATTTTACCTTCTTCCTTCTTGCTCATTCTGTGTCACATAGATAGGCTTCACATACGTAGGCTGTAATGGGCTGCGTACGTAAATGTGTAATCTGTTTCTCTCACACTACGGTCTCTACCTGTCCTGCCCAGTGTCACTTCATTTCCTCGTTTTAATTAGGTCATCAATTTAAAGCTATGCGATCTCTTTTATTTGAAAAATTCATTTTGCTCCTTTCGTATTAGCGCTGTTCACACATTTCATTTCTTTGAAATTAATGATCGCGCAGTAAAAAAACATTAAGATGCAGTGATTTCTGAGCGTGGAATGACCAGGTGAGAGTAGAAGGACCAGTTCTTCGCGATGACTTTCTGCCTACAAGGACTGGTGAGCACTATTGAACCCGGGGAAAGCATAAGGTCTGGTGCAGTGACGGCATCTTGTGCGGAATGAATTAGCGCCTCTCGCAGAGGCCTCATTACACGACCAGCTTGAGATTGATGTTGTGAAATCCTTGTGTGCTCTCTGCCGTGCGTCACACATTGCTTCTCTGCAGTTCGCTTCTGACAGTGCCTGCTTAATGAAGAACCTACAACTTTCCGAAGCACCTCATAATATATAGTAACACGGTGTGCCGTTGTACTTCAGTCCCACAAGTATGCTAAGCATGGTAGAGTGCATATTATGAAACCACAGCACACTTTACCACTCAGCCGGCTTAGTCCATTAAGCAGCAGAAAAGAAAAGCTACAATCATGCATCCTGTAGTCCTCTTCCGATGTCAGGCCGCCGCTGTGGCTCAGTGGTTGTAGCGCTCGGCTGCCGACTCGAAAGACGCGGGTTCGATCCCGGCCGCGGCGGTCGAATTTAAATTGAGGCGAAATTCTAGATGCCCGTGTACTGTGCGATGTCAGTGCACGCTACAGAACCCCCGGTGGTCGAAATTTTCGGAGCCCTTCACTACGGCGTCCCTCATAGCCTGAGTCGTTTCGGGACGTTACATCCCCGTATATTATAAACCACAATTTTCCGACGTCAGTCCCCATAAAGTCGACGGCAAGACCAATGAGCGTGCCGGCTAAAAACAACTACAAGAAAACAGTGTATGTTCTTATAGCATGGCCCCTGAAAAGTATTGAACTCTGATCTCGCGCAAGGTGTTCTAGCAGTGTGGCCTTCCTAAAGACCTACAAATATTCAGCTCTAACCCAACTAAGCCAGGCTTTACATTCCCGTCTCGGGAGCATCATAATCAGATCCCGTGTATTTTAGATAGGGAAAGATTATCGTCGTCAGACCCGAGCAACACGTTCTGTTTATCAGTGTTAATCAGAATACGCTTCGCATGACTGGGTGTTCCCTCGAATGTACTACGTAAAGCATTTTATATCCATCGGTTGAACGGCTCTTCCTCCGCGAGATTTCAAGGTATCCCGGCTACCGGCCTCTGTGGCTTCAGCAGCACGCAATTATTTCCTTCAGCGGACAATTAATTAAAAACTGTCCAACATAAATTTATTTTCATAAACATACAAATAATCTATTGGTAAAGCACTAGGAACTAAGTAGCTATTTCTCGCTTCGAGTAGTAATCTGATTTAGACGAAGTAAGAAACTTTGAAGCCTGCTCAGACAACCCCTATGATTACACGGTTCATGGAAAGCTGACTGCGTTGGTGAAAACTTAGTAGTCTCCGAATTCCATGGAGTAGCGCGTAGGCCGCCGAGATGATGATTTGTTCACAAGTTTCGCAAAAGATAAATGCGCATTGTGTAGTCCGTGGGGTCTCACGGGGTTAGAGATGATACGTGCAAGGATTTGCGTTGACAAATCCTTTAATCTATAACAGTGGGGCCTGGTTTATGCCCGATTAAGTGCGCCCTTCACACAGTGATTTTCTCCCGCCTGCAGAGACGTACTAAACCACTGCTGACTGAGCGAACACAGGTGCGCCTATAGGCAGAGCCGAATTACATGCTTTGTTGGGTGAGTAATTGCGCTACGAGGCAATATTTGGGCGCATGATTGGTCTAGCGCATACAGAAAATCGCATGAGCTACATGACCGCTTCAACGACCCTCGCGCCAAGAGTGTGCTTTTATTCTTACTCTGTAAAGAACGCATATAGGCATGCTTTAATGCGGGAAAGCCACTGAACCACATTATTTATGGAAGAAAGTTACTCTCAACCCTTATTATAGGATGTTTTTCTCGGAAAGTGTATTTTTTCTCGAGGACCTGAAACGGCGTACTGTGCTGAGTCAATTAGGTAGCGTTGATGCAATTAAAACTTAATGGCGTAGCTTAGTTTTTCAAAGGCACAGAGTCAGAAATCTTCTTTGCTCGTTTCTTAGTACCGTTAACCTTTTGGGAACTAAAAATAAAATCCTGTACAATTCCTGACCATGCAAGTAACACTAAAGGCTGTATAAGTTATAATTGGCATAAAACACGTAGAAGATTCCGTCATGTGGCAGACTGCCGTTTTAGGAAAACGTCATTACAGGGAGGACCTGTATCTTCATACAAAGAAGAATAAGAACGAATTTAAGCACAAGTAGGCTTGGCAGTCTTCAGAATCTGAACGACTCTATATCTGGAAAATGGGTCTATTCAAACACAACCGGAGCTTTCGGGTTAACAAGCGAAGCGTTTAAAGAACAGCTCTGAGAATTGCAGACAAACGGGTGCGTTCTTGCACTTATTCACAGCCTGGTCGTTTCAAGGGAACCTGGGGCTTGATAGCTCATCTTAGAAAGCGAACCATAGGGATGTTATTACGCAATAAACTGATAAAATAGACAGCACAGAACCACGCAAAACCAGAATATTTTAGCCGCGACGCTACTGCTTTATTTTGCAGCTAAACTTGCGCATTTATGCTTCAGCGCAACATTTTAACAAGGATGGGTTCTCTACTTGACTGCAGCCAAATCATATGCCATGTTCGAGCGGCGCGCAGAGCCTGGGCGGCACAAATAAGAGCGCACTGAAAGGGCGGGTTGCTGAGATCTAACCACTGAATTCGTGATTCTGCGGCCAGTTCATAACCGCTGTTGTGAGCGCAAAATAAAATACTAACATCTCAGTTGCTCTCGGGACGACTCATTTCTGATATAGAGAGTGCACATCATATGAGCCCCTACTACTAGGCTGCCAGTGCATTCTGCGCATGGTCATGCATCATCAACGAATGAGCTCAAGAGGAAGTACGGTGCACCAGCATTCTTTTCGATTTTCATGGCCAGATTCGTACTTGGTACGTCGGCTTTTGAGTGCGGGACGCAAGACTAAAATGCATATAAGGCTTCATGTTTGCCAAATATCGTTAGTTTCCAAATCGTGGCACAAAGCTTCTTTCTAACGAAAAACTGCGAGAGATTTTTAAGTATTTTGACGTAAGCAAATCGAAATACATTTTCTGGGCTTCCCTCTCTCCGCTGCGATAAACTGATTTACCGGATGGTCGCACAATACTCTTGCAGGCTTGCATTGCCCTTGGGTATTATTTTTCAATGATTTTGTTTCCATTCTCTGTTATCATACGCCTAATGATCACATTGTTATTTTGTATTTTTGCTCTGCCCTTATGATGATGGTGATACATATTTCCTCAAAATAATAATTGTAACAAATATAAAACAGCAAGAGCCACATTAACCCAAGACGCAACTCGGTTTCGACCAAAGTATGATGGCACGATGGTAAAAGAAACGCATCCATAGGTACATTCACAAAACCCCACGGTGGTGGTTTGAATTTTTAAACTAGTGGCTCTAACTGCTAGCTTTGATCATTTTTTGTCTCAGACGATCAAAAAAAAGTTCGAAACTTTTTCCTGCAGCAAACGCTCATAGAAAGTCGACGGACGTTGCACCCGCAAGGTTGTCCTTTTAAATTGTTCCATTTGAGATCACACAACAGAAAAGCTTAATATTAGTTTCTTCAGAAAAAAATTCTCACAACTTGGCGGCGAAAATTCGAACAAAGAGCCGGAAGTTTGAGGAGAGCTTCACGTTAAAATATGAGTACAATTTTCGGACGTCAAAAAACAGCGAAGTTCCCCTTCAAGAAGCAGCCAAGGTTTGATAGGTTAGGTCATCATCATTGGCATCATTAGCCTGACTACGACTACTGCAGGTCAAATGCCTCTTCCATATCTCTCCATTCAACCGGTCCACTGAAAGCTGCAGCTACCTCATAGGAGCAAACTTCCTAACCTCATCCACGCGCCTAACTTTATCCAGCCGCTACTAGGCTTGCTTAGCAAGGGAGATGCGGATGATTCGAAGATATAGGTTTCACCGCCA
Source organism: Amblyomma americanum (assembly GCA_030143305.2). Classification (NCBI taxonomy): domain Eukaryota; kingdom Metazoa; phylum Arthropoda; class Arachnida; order Ixodida; family Ixodidae; genus Amblyomma; species Amblyomma americanum. The sequence continues at coordinate 137,690 of JARKHS020010047.1, read as the reverse complement.
TTAATACGATGCAGAAACAAGTATTTTCTTCCGTTTGCTTGCTACCAACAGCGCAAGCTGGCCACGGTAGAAACGTTTGTTTGTTGCATTGTCTTTCAGAATTAAAATTGCTTCTAGCAATTTAAACAGAAAACCGTACACATTCTCTAAAAAACACCTTGATTTTAACTGTCCACGGAAAAAAACATTCGATAGCCACAAACAAAGCACAGACAAACAATACAAAACTTGGGCTCCCCAACTAAAGGCGCGTGGTGGAGAACTGTTAAAGCTGAAACTCACTTTTGAAACTCTCTCATTTGAAGACGGGCGCTGGACAGCTGGTAAGCGGCGCAGACTGTGTCTTGGGCAATGCGGCCTCAGAAGGGCGCGCAAGAGAGGTAAGTCGACGAGGGCAGCTGATGTAATAAAACGAGCACCAGAATATGTGAAAATCATTGCCGCACGCGCTATTACGCACAGCCTGCGCTCCGATGAGTGGGAAAAATCGCGAATAGACCGTTCAGGGTGAGCGCACTCACAGGGCGTGAAGTGCCGCAAAACTGTCTTAACTGTGAACAAAAAGAATGTCAGCAGAAATAAAGACGCAGACTGCTCCATGCTGAGCATGTGTTGTGTGTATACCTTAAAATGAATTTGCATCCGAGCCACGCGATCGTGCGATACCATAGGGTGTAATGAGACGATACACGAAAGAACTTTTCGTGATCTTGGTGCAAGCGTTTAAAGGCGCTGCTTTCTTTGGTTCCTATTTTTTACAAAGAATTTAACGTACGATAACGGTCGGATGTTAGGCACTGTTCAGAAAACCTCAGAATCAAACGAACACTCTAAATAGCGTGAACATCGAACATGTCACGCCGCAGCGTCTTACAGTGAGTTTTAGTCGTTGCTATAGCTATCCTCCTCGACCATTTTTAAGCATTCTGTCCAATGAAAAAAATCATTAAAAGTATAAAGCAATATAATGACAAAATTGCGTTTCATATGTACAGTTGGTGGTAAGAGCAAGCAGTTATCACGATTCCCTGCTCAGGGTCGTTGTTTGGCGGAACTGATGACAGTTCCCGGTGTCGTTATTGTTAGAAATGACCCTCAGAATTGTCCTTCTTGGTAGGGCCGTCAACTGGAGCTTAAAGAGCGTTCCCAGCTTGCATCAGCGTACCGCTTTTCTAAGCTGCTCTGAAGCGCTCTGAGCAGCAATCTGGGCAGCTGTGCTATACAAAAAAAAAAAACCCTGAAGTATGGCGAAAGACTACCTCAGGAGGAGAATTTCTATTTTTTAATGCGACCCAATACGAAAATGTAGCCTTCTTTTTTATCCAGCCACAAAGGAGCAGGAACTAACAGAGCGTAGTTTCACCACTGTAAACAGCCCCATAAATTGTTTCCGATGTACAGGTGCGGATATGGGGCATATTTCTTCAAGGCCATTCGTACCGAGGTGAGGGCCGCGTAGATGCTAGATTTATTTTAGTCAGTATTCCTGCCTCTGCAAAAGTGTGTGGCACAATCTATGCAGTTTTTTCCCGTTCATAGACGTCTGATATTCGTGGCACATACCATAATAATTACAATGAGGGATGCCAGAGATACCAAACCGAGTGATTATGCTTCGTTTTGTTAATTTGTTTTACTTAAGGAAGCAACAATTTCGACTTCTTTTGTTCCCCAATGCGCCGTAAAACGAAACCAATTGACGCTACTGCTAAGTAAACCTCTCTTGGTCTTTACACTTTACTTCTTGTTTTTTGAAGTAGCTGTTCTTGCTATAACTCAATTATTTCGCAAAGAAAGATTATCCAACGCTTCTAAGTCCATTGAAACTCCTTGGAAGACATTGCACAGCCTCGGTCAAAAGTTTCTAAGCCTGTCCATGAATGGCCAATTTTCTAGTCATTTTTTTCGACTCGAAATTAAAACGACGAAAAGAAAATAATGGTCGTTTCCTTGGCGTAAAAATATTTCGCAAAGAAAAAGTATCTACTAGCTTTAGTTGTCCTGCCTACGGGGAAATTTTTCCTAGTGGAAACGAACTAGTGTTACTGCACCCGAAATGTTTTGGTACCATAAAACCGCAATTCAGGGAAGCACTAAGATGATGCACTGCCAAGGGAACAAAATTTATTCATTTTTAGCACAATAGTGAGTGACCGTGCTAACTATAATATCTTTTAAGCCTAATCGACACGGTGCCAATTTCTTTAAATAAAACGCCGGGAGGTGAAAACATTTCTCGCATGTTTTTCTCACTGCTTGCTTCTTTGCGTCTGCAATAGAAGCGAATTGAAGTAGGAAGGTTCAGGGCCCCACCAGCTGAATTTTTGATAATGACACAATAAAATATTGAAGATTTGTTATTAACTGCTTTTAATTACGCAGTTTGAAATAATTGATTTGGTACTAGGCAAAGGAGCAATGTATACGGGCTGTGTCGCCTAGGATTTTACATAATTTCTAAAAATAGACTTTTTGGGTTAGAAGGGCGATTTTTAGGCATAGCAATTTCAGTGGTGTAGCACATCAGAATACACCTAAGTCCTGTTATCTAGCGTGCTGGTTAACTAGTATTGAATATTTAAGTTCTAACCTTTGCTGCTAGGCTCTTTTATCATCGAGAGGCGCATAGCCCAATGTATGTATTATCCATTTCAGTTTTTAGAATTTCTGAAACGCAGTTAGCCTCGGCGCTGTGGACCAACAAGTCTTGGCTGCACTGTGCCTAAGTACATGTGCTTTCGAGAAGCTTGCAGGCAAAGCAACCTCTACAGTGCACGTAACTCGTCGAAAGAGCCAAAATTTGTTGGGCCACTGTACAAAGGGCAACCCAGTATCTGAAATTCTATAAATTGATATGGATTTCATTTACGGCGGGCTACATGCGCACTTTTCCGGATTTCTGGGAACACAGTACCAAATCACTTATTTGAAACTGCTAAATGGGAAACGTAGAGGAAAGAACAAACCACCGCTAAATTAATGTGTCATTACTAAAATGCTGACATATACCAAACTGCTGATATATAAAACATTTAACCGCTGCATTCTTGATTACGGATGTATCATATAGAATCCTCATAAGAAGTGCGATATTAAAAAAATTAGAATCAGTTCAAAAGAAATCACTACGCTTCGTCTTTAACTACGGCCGAGATTTTTCCCCTTCCCATTATGGAGCCTCAGGTCTCGCAGCCCTATATATATATCGTCTCGCCGCCACCTAGAAAGTTTGAAGTTTTTACACACACCGGTTGATTCTCAGCGTCTTCCTTAACTGAACAATTATTTGAACGTACGTTACCAAACCTTCCATCACTAGAAGTTACCGTAACCAGAACCTTACCCCTTTCTTTTGCCGAAATGAGGCGTTCAAACAGAGCTTCTTTCCCCTGGCCATTGAACTGTGGAATTCGCTGCCTGGAAAGGTCCGCTCTCTACCCATTGAAGAGGTTTTGGTGGCCATCACTTGTTAGTGTCATTATTATTTATTTCTTTGTTTTTTGCACGTTTGTATTTTTCTACATGACTTTTAACTCTCCCTGCCCATTCCTGCTATAGACTTATTACGGCTGCAGTATGAATGAATGAATAAATAAATAAATAAATAAATAAATAAAGAAACAAAAACAAAGAAAGAAACAAATAAGTAAATAAATAGATAAATAAATAAATAATCAATTATTTGTCGGAGAGGCCTTGGACTTAGCTACTTTAAATCGCTCTGAAAGCAGGGGCGAAGAAGCAAGCAGTGAGACAGCATACGACCAATGTTTTCCTCTCCAAGAGTTTTATTTGAGGAAATTTCTTCTGTGTCGAGCGGCAGGAGCTTAACAGTAATAACTAAATGTTAGCTAGTCAGTATTAGTTGACCAGCCTGATACTTAGCACGTATTTGATATCTGATGTGCTACACAGCTCACAATGCAATGCCGAAAAAGCGCTCTTCTAAATCAACAAGCCTATTTATTAGAATTTCGTAAAGTCTTAGGCGAAACACCTTGCATATCTGGGCACAGTGGCTAAGACCGCAACCACACGAGATGGGATAATAATGTTTTGAAAATGTCAGTCCTGGACAATTTTTTTCTTTCGTTAAACATAGCAGTTAACTAAAAAAACGCGCGGTCACTCTTCAAATTGAAGCCGTTGGAAAAATAGAGTTCCAACCACAGAGCGTTAAAGAATAGCGTTTATGTCCCGGAAACTGGCTCTAAATTTTATTCGTTTTCATTACTGGCTTTCTTTTTTTACTTTGAGCAGTGCGCAACAAAAACTGCGCGAGACATGGGGATGCCGTTGCGTTTGGCCGGTGCGGGAGATCACATACCTGATAAATGATATGGAGAAACCCCTTCTCTTACTCGCGCACCTATCAAATACAAACAACTGGACCTTGGACCTGCCCTGTTGAGGCTGCGTATTTCAAAGGCTCAGTGGCGCTACCTCGGATATGTCGCAAGCTTATGGCAACGCTAAGCACGACTTTCGAGTAGCATTATCCTTTTCCTTCTGAGAGGGGCAAGCCTAGCTTAACCTTAGAGCAATTAGGTGAACAAAGCGCACATTCGTTGAAGAGTGCTTGCATGATTCTATTCGTGTCCTTCTCGACTGAAAAAGAGCTCTTTTGCTCAGCACCTACGCCATATTATGGTAAATAAATTTAGAGATAATGAAATTGGCTCCATTAGAGAAGGGTAATGAACCCAGGGCAACGCACTTGCACATTTCATGCATTTAATCGGAGTCAAGGTGCAGTATCAGAAAACAAACGAGGCAGTACTCCCAATCACTTCAGCAACTTCAGGTATTTACCTAACTGATTACTGATCTCAGGCACGTAACTGTCGAGAACGACTTCTCCACCTTCACAAGTTCACAACACCTCACCTGACTGCACTTAGAGATATCAAAAGAGAAGTAGACCTTGTTTTACTCCTCAAATTTCAGATTTCCGTCACGTTTTCTCTTAACTGATCGTGCGATGACCGGGCAAACTTTTACGAACTCCACTCAAATGCTGGCCGCGGGGCTCAAGAAAAGCACCTAGTCATTTATCTTAGGTGCAGTGCGCTCAGCTGCCAGCCGACGTGGCCAGTATTATGTCATCTACATTGATTGATGGTGAGGAAGATTTATGTAAGAGTAAACGGTGGTTGTGCACACGTCGAGCTACAAGGAAAATACTGAAGGCACTAAAGATGCAAGATCATGAGTGTCTTGCTTTCTGCAGGTGCCAGTAAATGTTGGAACATGAAAATGAACGTTAGCCGAGCTCAGATCACGATAGCACGGTTAATTGTGTCCAGTGATATTTTCACAATCAGCCCTTCAAATTATTCTGCACGACAGTGGCAAAAGTCTACACAAGACGGTAATTATTAATATTAGTCAGTCATACGTTAATATCAGTCAGAATCAACTATTTGGTATGGGAGTACACATGCGCATAAAATCCCAGGAAAACGAGTAGTACTATATCAGGCCCCTCCATTGTTTATTGTTCGAACCGAATATTAGAAGCATGGCAGTGAATCTCTTCACCTTGTTAGTTCACAAGGTAATGGGGACTGTACGGGCTTTTGGCTCGCTACGGTGGATTAATCAGTATCACGTGTGACGAGCTGTCCGGCGTAATGCGTCTGATTAGAAATGACCCTGCTAAATGGATACGACTACCATGTTCCGCACTGAACTTAATTTTTAAGTGCGTTTTGTCCATGGAAGAAAGATTCTACACTGTGCAATTTTTAATTATTTCTATCTAGTCTACAAAATCTATGAAACGCTAGATATAAATGAAGCTCAAATTAACAGGGGCAGTATATGTCACATCACGGAGTCTGAATGCCATTAGGTGGGGAGTAGATATCGCCTCACACGAACCATCCTTCCGGCAGAGCTTTTAAAGAATGCACGCAATTGCGCTACTTACTAGGGTACCTTGTTTGGCAGTTTTGTAAAATTCTATGAAAATTGTGGCTGTTTAAGGTTTAAAATTTAAGTGTGCTACGGAAAAAAGTGTTTAGCCCCGGCTGTTTACGTTTACATTCCACCCATATTTGCAAAGCCACGCTTTCGTACGACCGTAGGCTAGGGAATTGAAGAAACTCTGCAGATAATTCTCCTGTAGCCGCATTACGAGGCTTTCTTGTTCGTACTATGCAATCAGTGTACAACCTGTCTTCCAAAGTTGAGACTGTAAGAGAGGAGCGGCATTGAAACAAAACCTATATCGAGGCTGGGAGTTCGTGATGGACCTCAAAGCACCTTTCGCAACGCAGAAAGGATGATTTGCTTCTGTTTCATATTTTCAGAAAACACTCAACTTACGACGTTATTCTGCCGCGCGTCACTCGACTATAAGGCTCGAGAGAGAGGGGAATAGGAAAATTTCTCGACCAGTAAGACTGTCCCGCTAAAGTTTCCTCAAGAACACTGCAGTACTCGTGAGCCCATTCTAGGATCAGGTTTCTAGTCATCTTCTACAGTGCATGAGCAAGCGGAAGAGAGGCGCAATATAAACTGCACTTGAATAATTAGCACATTGCAGCTCGGCCAGTTTAGGCTTAAGAACACAATCATAAAGATGCTCTGTGTGTGCACCTCAAGTGGAGGCGCTCATCGCATAAAGCGGAAGGGTTGTTTTGTCAAATGACTCTAAGAATGCTCGTTTTCAGTGGGAGTATAATTTGAAATTTATGAAGCATTCAGTTTTATTCCAAGCACCGTTCGCCGAAGAGTTTTGAATTCGTTTGGGCACCGACATTTGGATACAAAACATTACTTGTTGCCTACGGCTGCGTCGCGGTAATAAATTCTGGAGAAAAAAAACGCATTCTTTGAGATTATGCTCTGGCCGGCAGGAAAGCAGCGCTATTTGTGTACTTTCTCTGGAGGTTCAAAAAACCGGGAACGCCTCACCATATTTCGCAGAGTTAAAGAATGCAACAATTTTTTTTGTGAATTGTACCATCGCCGAAATGAATCGAAAACTATTTTTTTTACCTTGTAATTGCGAGTAGGGCGAGGAAGCGGATAAAAGTTGTTTTGCCCTCCGGGATATTGGTTGAGATATACCACATGCGGGAGTGTCGTATTTAATTTTGACACTATTTGCCAGCAAGCGCAGTCGTTTAATTATACTTCCTTTTTAGTTCATTCCTCTCAGACTAGTATTCCGACCACCAGAGAACGATTCGCCTCACCGGCACGAAAAACACAAAAGAGAGAAAATAGGTTTTGTTCTGTGCCGTTTTTTACTTACAGGCACACCAAACTCCTCTTTTTATTCCAGGATACGCAGCAAGACCATGCCGCACAAAACTGCTTGTAAGCAAGCCCTTCTTTTTGTTTACTTCTTGGTTCCTGTGCTTTTGCTTCAACGTTATAAGTTTCACAAAGATTGCTCTACCACTGCAGCGTAGGGTAAAGTTGCTTTCCTGGCCTTATAATTAATGCGCGCGAATGGCGGCAGTCCAAGGATTTTAAAGGTTTAAAGGTAAAAAAACTCAACAGCTGCTTGAGTTTTGCACGATGCAGGCAGAAAAAAATTTGAGCTCGTAATCTTTTTCAAAGGCACTCACAGAATTAAAGGGTAGACGCAGTTATTTTTGAAAGCAACATTACAACAATGAAACAACTTCACGTGCTTACCTCGTGCCACTGAACGGCCGTCGACAACATTGTCTAATATTCCATGTATTTTACCAGCGACAATTTTTCACATTTCAATAAAATTCTCCAGAAAATTCCTCCTATAACTCGAAAATCTCAAGACAACACGTCCGAAGTTTATGTATTTTGCTTATGCATGCTTAGGTCAGACAACTGTGAACAAGATAATACTTTAATTTGGCCGGATATCTGAAAGTGTAGCCCTTTTTTCTGTACTAAGTCAATATTTTCCTCTTGCATTCACAGTTCCTCATTTGCTCAGCATATCAATTGAGTTCCGTTTGTCGTACAGTAACCAGTTTTTGACTTCAGGGTGATGAAACCGAAACAAAAGATGGATCCCCATTATGTATGAAAAGATATTGTGAAAAAAAACTTTTACTGGCATTTGTACCGTTCTATGTGAGTATCATAATCTCCCGTAGACAGTCAGGCAGGATGCATAGACCCCGAACTCAGTGTTTACAAAAAAAAAAAAAAACTCTTTTACTACAATTACCGCGCCCGGTACATAGGCTGCAGTTACATGGTGTCCAGATACCTAGGGACTATACAAAAAAAATTACGGCAATTCTGTTCGTAGTAACAAGAAACAGGGATTATTGCGCATAACTATGCTGAAGTAAGAAGCACAGACGCTGCTCCGCCAAGTTCCAGCAGTTACTGCGTATTTGGTTGCAGATTTTGCAATCGTAGTTACCGACGATAAACGTGCGTTCTAGTGCGGCTCAGTACGACAGATTTCTGCAGTTAGACTGCCAGGAAGAGACAAGCATTTTCTCCTGGTTGTTCCCTCTCTGGCTCGTTCAAAGAAATTTCATAAATATGCCGCATTGCCTAATCTAAATATCTTATTTCTTTTGTCTGTAGAATTTTCACATTGGTACTTCATTTTGCTTAGTTTTGATTTGCGACCTTGTATTGCCCTTGCTTGTGCTTGAGGGCAAGTTCACCAGCCGTTTACGTTTACCTCTTTACGTGAGACAAACACACTTTTTTGGAAAATGCCGGCGTGCTTTTTCGTTTTCTGGCTGATAGCGGAAGCACACTTTCAACGCAGAGCGCCACACCAAAGCCCAGCAAATAAATTTACGAACATTGTAAGCGCATCATAAAGAGAGGGTAAATGGCCACAGGAAGCACATCTCCAGCTTTTGGGAATTTCTGAGGATTGCACTTGCGGGTATAAAGCAAGCAAGGCACGGTCATTGTTGCAGACATCTTCTGAGGCCACGTATTTGCACCGCCTTAATCACAGATTTACGTAACGGCGCTGCTGAGAAAACGTAGAGCGCCCTTACAGCAATTCACATGGCTCTATTTATAGGCATCATAAAAGAACAAGGCCTTGCTCTCATCCACACATTAAGGTTGAGGTTTCCGTCACGTTTCGTCCTAAGTGCGCGCAGAGAACCTGGGCCAAGTTTCAGGAACTCCATTGAATGGCCACCCCAGTGCTTAAAGTAAGAGCCTATTTGTTTCTCTTGGAAGACAGTACTTTGAGCGGAGACCTGACGTGAGAAACGAAACAAAACCGCCCGATTTGAGGGAGCAGGGATGTTGCTGCCATTTCAAGTAGAGGTACATGAGAAATAAAGGATACCGTTAAACAGAAGGAATTGCAGCTAGAAGATAACAAATGAATGACTTTTTTCTGCAGCATCACAAGTTGTCTAGTGTACGTAAAGAACAATAAAAGAGAGTAACTTTAAAATGAATCACTTTTCGTCGAGTGATTTTCTCAGAATCAACCCTAGCAATATGTTCCCTGTATTCTTCGCCATCTACACAAGACGCGCATAAATAATGTAACAGAGCCATGTGCTGATATTCGTTCGGGTATTAACTCACTGGTATGGGAACGCGGGAGCACATACACCGCTCGGCAGGGCAGCAAAACATGTATCAAGCCCATTATTTACTTATGGCGTGAAGCGCATAAGGATGCATGGTAATTATTCTTCCTGTCTCGTTGCTATAGAAGGTAGATAAGGTTTTATGGGTCATTCGCTTTCCAAAGAGCAGTGCCCAAGTTTCCCGTATAACCAGCCGTCAATTAGAATTGCGGGATTCACAAGTTGAACATCTTCAGGTTCCTATGGCTCTTAAAGCTTTTACTGTCATTAACTATTTGAGATGTGGACTGGAAAAATCTCGTTGTAGTTTTAGTTCTTGCGTCCTGAACCATCCAGATTCGCACGTGGTTTATCCTAAAGCATAAATGACCAATTCGGCGTTATTTCCGAAAGAGCTTCTTTTAATATTGATATCCTCTACACTACCTTGGTGTATAAAAACATATTAATAATAGTCATTGCACTATCCATTTAAAGAGACCATTTCAGAAAATGGAGTTCTTTTTTATGTTTCAAATTATACCTTTCTGCGTACGCCCCTCTGTGGTTCCTATTCTTGTAAACTCCTATTTCATTAAAACATCCTAAATAAAATACCAGCCTCTTTGGAAACTACTCTTAGTGCGCTCGAAAATAATACCAAACCTTGATACCACTATTCACGATAACACAAAAGCAATGAGCAGAAAACCGAACCAAATAACTATATTCTTATCCCCATGGTCAGCGAACTTAGTTAGCGCCGATGGAGTCGTATTGCAGTGCCGGTGAACTAGTTACCAATTTCTTCAACTAAAACGCCGAGAGCAGAAAAGCGTTGCAGCATACGTGTCTCACTGCACGCTTCTTGCCGCCCAGAGTAACTTCGAAAGTAAAGCAGCTAAACTCGGGGAACCATGTGGCGATGTCTTGGCAATGGTACATTACCTTCATGAAGATTTTTGACTTATCTTCTTGGGAATTCCAAGTTGTTAATGTATTTGTTCGGAACTTCTTTATCAGGAGCTCTAAGAGCTTTCTAGCTCCGCTTTTTGGACCACGCGGCATATGAAAAGAAATGTACTAACTTTACCCATCTGTGGAATCAAAGAAATGCGCATTAGCTTCGAAGGTCGATGTGAGAACCTCTTTATTTCAATATCACTGTGCTTATGCGCGACGCAATCTTGTGTGTGCACGCACTGACGATGAGTTCTGCAGCGTGAGATTGGGTACTCTGTTATGAAATTGTCAATTTGAGACCGTTTTACGGTTTATTTCCACAAAAGCGGCATTAAACAATGCAAAGATTGGTCCGGGTTCGATATGAAGCCACAAATAAAGGCTATGAAAGCACTAGTTGCTTCAAATATCCAGTTTTCGTGCACGAAAATGAATCATAACTTTCTTAGTTTTCATAAAATGTCAGGTTTTAGCATTTACCAGTTTTTGAACAGATCTTGGGGAAGACAACGAGATGCCACAGGCTTTTACATGTGCGCGGGCTCATATAGAGCCATCCCAGAAGCCTCCACCTGTTCTACTGAAGCGCCTTACAGGCCGCCATGCTCACTGATGTAAGACAGGAGCTTCCTAAATTGGTGATAACGCTGAGCACGACTTCCAGTTACCAATCTCTTTGCTTTGGGAAAGGGCAACTGGACGTTTGCCCCATTGCCTGCTACGTTTAGTGGCCCGATCAGAGGCTTTTTATTTTTGTTTCCTTAGACAGCCTCTTGACAGTGCCATACTGTGCCATGAGGTTACCGCAATGTCTTCTGGTGAACAAAGCGCACTTTTTTTCAAGACGGCAGCGTTTGTGTGTACATTGTTTCATGGCTAAAACGAAGCGTTCTGGCTTCGCACCCACACCATAATAACGTAAATATTTTATAAACATTAAACCCTGCTCAACTGGGGGGAGGTGAAGTGCCCTGGGAACCCAAATTCGCGATTTCTCGCACTTGAACGGATTGAACTTGCAGGTATTGCAAAAAGAAAACAAAGAAAGGCACCACTCCAAATTATTTCAGGAGCTTCACGTTTACATTACTCTGAGCAGATTTCGGTCACGTAACTGCTGAGAAGCGCTTCTCTATATTGGCAGCACCTGATCTGACTGCTTAGGAATATCATAAAAGTAGGAGAGGTTAGTCGTTACTTCACGATGTTCAGATTTCTTGCACGTTTTCACCTAAGTGAGAGCGGGTAGACTAGATTAAGGTCTACGAACTCGAAACCTCTGCAGCAGTGCTCAAGGAAAGCACCCACGCATTTATCTTAGTAGGCACCCGCTGAGGGAAGTAAAAAAGCCACTCGCAAGGCCACATATGTCGTTACCTTGATAAATTGCCAGAAACCAATCGATGCAAGAATAAAACCTTATTCCTGCTAAAGCAAGTAGAACTAAGAAGAAAATGCAGGTGGGCTTCAAAATGAGAGCAGCGAAGCGGAAAGGTTATGAATATTTTGTTTTTGTCGACCCGCACTAAATGTCAAGCACTTGTGCATAAACACTAAAAGAGCTCAATGCAAAAAGGCATAGTTTATTCTGTCGAGCGGTATTTTGACAATAAGCCCTTTTATTGTATTCTCCGGTTGTCGCCACAGCGTACAAAAGCGGACAATTATTAATGCAACCAAGTTTTTTCTTAACATTAGTCTTGATATTCGCCAGTGGATTTGTGATTGCGGGCGAATATAAAGCCCAATAAAGGCAGCAATACAAATACCGAGCTCCTCTTTTGATTGTTGCTCAAAGCGCATAGGGAAAACACGGCAATGAATCTGGCGTAGGGATGTTATGGCACACCATAAAATCTCTACTGCGGTGAAATACAGTGATCTTCTTTATTATCCGGCATATATCCAGGCGAGAAACTGTCTATAGCGTGCTGGTTTTAATAATTATATGGAGCGCCATCCAAAATCATGAACAATTTACCTAAAGGATCAAGAATCCGGTCTTTCCTCTCCTCCGAGTAGCTCTTTTTTTTGCGCATTTTCCCGTCTGCCGAACTACGACATTGCTGGTTCTTGCGCTATTTATACCAGGCGTTGAGGCGAATGTTTTGAGAAATTTATAGATACTCTCTTTGAGCGTTAAGCTTATGTTTGCAGTTTAATCGTGCAAGTGGTAAGTCACGCCTTTGAAATAATCTCAGTCGCGCTCTCTTGAAACATAATCACTTTCCAGATAGCAATAAACCATGGTCTAACCGAGACTGTACTCATTGCTACAAGGTTTTAGGCACGGGAGGGGTTTATTCCCGAACAGGTTGCTTAGTGGAGCATGTGATAGATAACAAGTGCTCTATATCATAATCAAGAATTGGAAACGCCAGGCAACCACACCGATCAGGGAGATAGCAAGCGAAAGGGAATATGTGATCGGACTATGCGGAGAAATGTTATTCTGAAATGCGAACCCTAAGATGCTGCTAAGCATTTGCGTCGACGTTTCAAGTTCCACATTTAAATAAATGCACACACGCTCCTTGACTGAAAGAAGCGGTCTTCACCAAAGCATTCACAAAGCAGAGACATTGGCTGCGGAAGAGTGGAGAAATAGCTATGATCTAACGAGATAAGTTGTGATCGCGAGAACAGCGCCTTTGTTATAGCACAACTGTTACTTTTACTTTCTTTTATATTCGTCATATAAAGCAATAAAAACGCGTTTCGTTAATTAGGACACGCTTCAGAATTTATATTACTATTTTCGATCCGGTGCATTCGTGAAAACTGCAAAAGAAACTTAAGAGTTAAGATGAGGGCAGGAGGTGTCATTTTTGCTGCGCACACGCTAAACACCAGCTTACACAAGTCGAAAAAAAGCGATTTGTTGTACATGGGTGGCTATGTTGGTTAATTAACTATACAGCTATGTAAGAAATTTAAAAAGGCAAAGGAGACAGGGCTTGTGCCTTATTTCAGGGATGGAGTGCGAGGAAATGGGGAGCTGATGCCTTTTTTCAGATCCTGTAGAAGCAATTTTCCGAACAAGGCCCCCGTAAACCGAGGCCGAAGCGTCATCTTTTTAACGATTGGTCGGCGCTTGAATATTTTCCGCCATGAACACACCCGACCAGACGGGTTTCTGTCGAACCCTAGATTTCAATTTTCCGAAAAGAACTCATGCTCTTGACACAAGACAATGCCACGGTCAACAGCTTCGGGGTAGTTACAAAATATTGAGTGCACAGACATTGACACAAAGATAACTTCTCAAAACAGGACTTTTGAATATTAAAGTCATGACTGTCTGTAAAAGGCAACATTTTTACAGAATATCAATCCACATCCAATGGGCACATGAAAGACAGGTGCCTGAGATCCTTAAGTACGGCTACCAACAGGTGAGCATGAGAAATAACCATAGGGTAAAAGGCATAGACCTAAAAACTTTTTCAAAGTACTAAAAAAACAGAAACAGCAAGTGCCATCCTGTGCTGAGAGGAAGAGCTACGAACTATTGGTTTTGAAATCGGCTGGCCAGCCTTTCTTAAAATGCAAAAACAAGTAAAGAGTTGAAAGAACGAGCGTAAAAACTTATCCCGTCATATTCAAAGATGAAAAAGTGATCATCTCTGCGCATAGGTTCCCAACTAGAACGCCACTAGAAAGTAGAAAAAGAAATTGTTTCATCCCATTAGACAATTAAATTACCTAAACTTCTTCATATTACGGGGCACTCCGGCATTCTAGCCAACAGAAGAAACGTCGCATAATTCTGTTAACTTTTATGATAATTTTTTTTCTGGCATTCATGACATAAATTGAGCGAATACGTTTAAGTGAATACAGAATGAACTTAATGCTAACTGAAGAAATGGGTACTTAACTTGAGAAACATATCAGCGGCTTAGTCGCTGAAGCGTTCTGTTTGAGAGCGCAAATACATTGGATTGAATCGATTACTATTTTAGTCCAAAAACAAAAACGACCTTATGCTGTGCAATATTAAAACACAATATTGCACTCCAGGTGGATAAACTGCTCCAGAACCCTCCACTTCGGCGTATATTATAGCCCATCTGCTGTTTATGGACGTTACCTTCCGTGTCAGCTTTCGTCGTGATGTTAGCATATGTGTAAAATGCTGGTGACGCGGATATAGTCGTCCATAATTGGCTGCACGTAACATCTGAAAACCTTTTGCAGCAAGCCTGTTGGAACTAACGGTAGGCATGCGTGCGAAACGCATGCAGAAAAATGCTGCGAAGACGGATGCTTCCACGTTTTACTATGCCGCCCAAGAGGCTCCAGAGAGTGGGTTTTCATTTGGTGTGCCTGCACGTTTGAACGCTTTAAAAGGCATTAGATAAGGTTAATGGCTTACACAATGTCTGGTTTTCCCAAATCTAAAATGAATTAGAAGAAAATCTTCAGTTAAATTTTGTTTAATATTTTTTTCTTCTTCCTTAATGCGCATATACATAATCGTCATGCGATGCTTTTCAATAGCAAACATCAACAGGCTACCAGAGCAGAAAACTTCCTTATCAAGGACGGCTCCATCACAGCGAACACCTTAAACTGGATCAAGCGGACAGGCCTCTTGACAGAGTCGTCGGCAGATTCACGCTACAAGCCTTTCACAAGCGTCACAGGTAATGGGCAGCTTGAATGCGTCATGTGGGTGGGCTTCTCGGCAGTGCCTTTAGCAAAAGAATCTTGCAAAAACACCTTGTTTTCCAGTGCACATAATGGACGCGTGAGGAGATCAAGGCTGAACGAAAAATAATGTGAAATACTTATAAAGAAAGGTACCACAGAAGAAGTATATTTACCCTAAACTTTTGCCATTTGCGTTTTCTCCACTGTCCATAAACGAAGCTGTTACAAAGTTGCCATACTATACTTGAAATAAATTGGGCACATTATTATTATGCAGCCATTGCGAAGGTCTTCTGTGACGAGGCACCAGCGTACAATGATCCTTCAACAGTAGACATTGTAGAAAATCAGCGGCAGTAAAACTAGAAAAAAGAAAACAGCTCGAAGCTCGGGGTTTGCGGCGGGCCAAAGAGCTAGGAGCATTTTTTCCAAGCGCCGGCATTGAGAAGGACGTCAGCAGCAAGGTGCCTGTGCAAGCATCGAGAGGACAAGCTTCGTCTTCTTAGTAAGTTTTTCAAGGACGTAGCTTATAACGACATTATGTTGTAAGGCCTTCTGATATAAGATATAAAATATAATGTAATCTCACATTTCAATTCGGGTTCCAAAAAAAGAAGACACCTGAAGAGGCCCCGCTCAATGTAAAATCATTAATTATAAAAAATTTTGAAGCGAAAATGTTTGCTTTCGGAATTTTTCTTGATTTACGGAAGGCTTTTGATTCTGTCAACCACGAAATTTTGCTTCACAAACTTCACGGGTATGGAATTCGAGGCGGTGCATCAGACCTCAGAAAGAGCTATTTGTCATTAAGATACCAGTTCATAAACCTCAATGGAGAGCACTCGGGAAACTTAGAAATAAGACTAGGTGTACCTCAAGGTTCCATACTAGGTCCCACGCTATTTTTGTTGTATATAAATGATATCACAGATGTTAAGTACACACCTGATATAAGTGTATCTGCTGATGACAACAGTTTATTTTTTTATAGGTAAACACGCAAATGACCTAGAAAAAGCAGCTAATCTTTACCTGTCTCAGCTATCTACTTGGCTTGAGAACAAATGTCTGCAACTGAATACGCGTAAAACAAAGTTCATACTTTTCCAACCAGACAACAAAATTACTAAAGAAAGCGTCACACTTACATTCAGAATGGAACACATTAAACAGGTACATTTTCAGAAATTTCTATGTGTCTGGTTCCTTGAAGATCTATCCTGGACTCCAAATATTAATCACCTTCTAATCGATCTTTCCCGTGCTGTGGGGTGTAGGAGCCGTATAGCTCCACTTATCCCTTTCTGGCTGAAAAATACTTTATATTATACGTTATTTTACTCACGGCTACTTTACGCAATATTAGTGTGGGGCACTACTACTAAAGAAAATTACGACATTCTGCTCGTACTGAAAAACGGGTTCTACGTCTATTTGAGAATTATAGAGGTAGAATACGTGACCTACCAACCCAGCCACTCTTCTGAAGATATGATATATTATCGGGCAACAAAGTGTATTACTCTAAACTGATGTAATTAATCCACAAAAAACTTTACACTATATTTACAGATATATCGCCGCACTATAGCTTTCGAACCCATACACATAAAACAAGAAAAGTGAGAACAAATTATGTGAGACAGGTTGTTGATTATCAAGCAACAAAGTTATTTAACCATCATGAGTCCTACATTGATATTACGCTACCATTTAAGCCCTTCAAATTACAGTACAAAGCATACCTAATGATCACTGATAATATCTTATGTATATAGCTGCACTCATATGCCCATGCAAATCACCACTATGCGAAAAAAAAAATTTTTTTACCTGTTTCCGTCAACATGTCATCCAGCGGTTTCTTTTTCTCGCCAGTGTGTTGTCGCTGATCCTCTGATGTGCTTTCGAACGTTGCGTTATTCGACAGCCAGCATTTTATGTTCATATGTACTTCATATTTTAAGTCTATGTGTACACCGTTTCATCAGGAGAAATCCCTGCAAATGTATTGAGGTTTTGCCTGCTCCGAACTAAAGATGGGAGTCGAGGCCTTGTCAGGCTCCATGCGTTTTGCGTTGTCTTCCACTTTCAACTGAATGGAAATAAAATGGTCTGAAAAAAAATCTTCGACGCGGAAGGAAACACGCCTGTTCCTGGATCAGCGAAACTGTCGGGCGCGAGTTTTTTGAAAAACATTGCATTTCTGGAAAACTGGTTCAGACAACCGCTTTCTCTTTGCTGCATGAGCGGGCGGAAGCACGAGACAATTTGAAGTCTTCGGGAATTCACGTATTTAGATTTTGTGCAGTTCATTCCGAAGAACGCAGTCATCGAGATGCTATGTGTGTGTTTGTTGTTTGGTGGTACCAAACACTGCTTTGTGTTATGGTTTATGGTTCAAATGATTCGCTGCAATTAGGAGTATAAAATAAAGCTTGCGAAGCAATTGTAGTTTGCTTCAGCTTGCTTGTTTCCGACGCCTCATAAAGCATTCCGGGCGCCGCCAATTTCGTCTGAACCAGCACTGCGGAAGGGAATTCACAAAGAGCACGATCATTGCGTTCCAGCTCGGGCTTGGAGGAAAAACGTGACGTTCGTTCATTGAGCTTCACCAAACCCGGAAGTGCCTCAGCCTTGTTTTTCAGTGTTAGAGTGCGATAAAGTCTTCCTGAAGTACCAACCCGTAAATGGCGAGCCATTATTTTGCTCCGAGATTGCGGGCCCAGGGAACGAGTGGATGTTAGTTTTTTTCAGCAGCAGACAATTTGCTCTGAGGTTAGCGGCGCGTTTGGGCAGTATTTATTTTCTTTGATATTCGTTTCCCTGCAAGATCTTCTCGTTCCTTAGTTTCAGTTTGTTTTCTTTCAGAGAAAGTTTGTTATTCTAAGCAGGCGCCACTACATTCCATTTCTGGGATGCCAAAGACGCCAAAGGAGAAATTCCGTGTTTCGTTGTTCAGTTACTATGTTCATGAAGGCGTCAAATTTTTATATTTTATCCGGATTACACAGTAAGGCTATTTCGTCGGAAAATTTTAGTGAAAATTTTTTTATTATTTCTTTTTTCCTCCCTCTCTTTTTTGCAGTAAGTTAAAATACCTCAAGTCGAATGTTATACTGCTCCTTCGAAGGGTTGGGGTGTTTCTTTATAGTGTATTCGCGCGAGTTCTGTGATTCGAAGTGCATTGAGCTCACTCGTGCTAGAAGCATATTTCAGTTCGGAATCTTCCTCACGCTTCGGCGCATGATTATAGAACAGGCATTGATAATTTTTTTAATGCAGCGGTCCAACGGTCACACATCCTAGCGGGCTGCTTCGTGCCACATATCAGCCTTTACGAACATAGATTAACAGGTTGTTTAATTTGCATGCGTGGTTAAGGTTGAGCAACTTTGTCAAAAACTTATATTAAGGCCGTCATTTAAGCAAGCGCAGTTCTTGGTTTTGTCATATATGATTAAGTCCTCGCTTAGCTTCACAGTCACTGCTTTCTTTATTTATATTATACTATTTTTTTGCAGAATGCCTTTTTTGCACAATGGTAACCGGGATTTAAACAGTACACACGTTCTCTTTGAGTGCGCAAAGTTGTAGCCAAAAAAGACATTTATTACAATATTTCCCGTTTATAGAAAATATTTCTGTACCCGAAATATAGTTCATCATTATTGTGGACAAAACATTCCGAACAAGACAAACCACAAACCAACGAAGCTACGAATACGCTGAGCCGCTAAACACCTTAGCCATTCCAATATTATTTTCACAGCTACGAAATGTAATTAACGGCGATTAACATCTACAGGACGACTCTATACCGGTTTCTTACGTTATATTATCAGGGGCAGCCACGAATGCACAGGTGTTTGCGCATTGCTAGTTTGTTAAATATTGCGATCACTTTAGGCGAAAAGTGGCATGACTCCGGGAGCCGTCCGAATACTGCTTGGTAAGGGTACCTTAACCTAATGAGTTCTTATAATTTGTGTTTGTGAAACTCTGCCGTCGTTAGTCCCATTTACTTGATTCTATAAGCACAGCCTTCTGTTATCAATGTCTCTGTTTGAGGCTAGCGTAACTCGGCATTTAACTCGACCACATTAAGGTGACGCAAAAGCACATTCGTACAAAATGAAGGCGCGGTTTTCATTCTATTATTGCTGGCTTCGTAAGTAGCGTTTTCCGTCAGCGCCGACAGAAAATTACAGTACTTATATTCACTAACATCAAAATTGGTTTCGCACAGGCCGAGATAAAGTGCCCTCGCTAATTCACATCCACTTTTTCGGCACTCGACCAAATTGTACTTGCTGGTAGAAAACAATGAAGTTCGCGGTGTTTTTCCAGCCAACTTTTGCAGTTTCAGGTTTTCTCTTCACTGCTTACAGAGTTCCGTCAAGATACGGTTAAGAAACACTTATCCACTTTTAGTGCACCTCACCAGACAGCACTTAAAGGTACCACCAAATGAAAGAGAACTCATCCACTTCTAGGAGTCAAGATTTTTTTTTACGTTTTCACGCAAGCCCACCCGATGCGACTAGACTGACTTTTAGAAACTCCGCTAAGTCTTTCCGCACTGCCCTAAGAAGGAAGCCATTCATTTCTATTCGCATACAGCAAGCAAGATGAGCAGACGACTGATGCGGCAACTAAACAGCCTTTCCCCTAACCCAACATCATTACTGCTTGGTTGATTGATTGCGGCAAAAGAGATGAATGTACGGAGAAGCTTTTGTTGCTGATCACGCAAGAAGATGTCCAAAAAGCAGAAAATTTCCCGTTAAACGAATGAAAGCCCAGTTATACGATGATAAGAAAATGCCACGTTTCTCGTAATGCCGAAAGAGGTGAGGGGACAGGAATAGAGGACAGGGGGAGAAGTAATATGTACAAACTATTTACACAATAAGTAATGTGTCCAGGTTGTGCGCGTGATTAGTTCATTTAAGAGGAATTAAATCACACACGCGCACAGCACTGTGTAGGTTACAACTGGAGTGGGGCGTCCAGTTATTAATCGTTCAAGGTAGAACTCGCGGAGCGTTTGGTCACTGCGTGTAACTACCTGACGGAGAACAGACGGGACGTCAAGCCCGTGTGTTCGAGGAATGCACAGAGGCTCACCAAAGTTCGCTCACGAGTGCGCGCACTGCCCTGCGGCCACAATAGCGTCTTGATGGAGTCTGGTAGTATGCCCTGCGCCCTATAGGCCACGAGCATATCGCGGAGCAGCGAAGGAGCAGATGTTCTAGTGTTTCCACTGCACCGCATCCGTCACACACATCACTCGTCGCGATTCCGTGACGCACCCGTCGTTCCCCGGGCCACATGCAGCCAATGCGCGCGCGGAGGATCATTGCACGTTGCGACCGTGTAAGTGCGCGACAGCCGGTGACACCGCATCGACAGTGTCACCGGCTGTCGCGCACTTACACGGTCGCAACGTGCAATGATCCTCCGCGCGCGCATTGGCTGCATGTGGCCCGGGGAACGACGGGTGCGTCACGGAATCGCGACGAGTGATGTGTGTGACGGATGCGGTGCAGTGGAAACACTAGAACATCTGCTCCTTCGCTGCTCCGCGTTCGCCGATGCTCGTCGTGATATGCTCGCGGCCTATAGGGTGCAGGGCATACTACCAGACTCCATCAAGACGCTATTGTGGCCGCAGGGCAGTGCGCGCACTCGTGAGCGAACTTTGGTGAGCCTCTGTGCATTCCTCGAACACACGGGCTTGACGTCCCGTCTGTTCTCCGTCAGGTAGTTACACGCAGTGACCGAACGCTCCGCGAGTTCTACCTTGAACGATTAATAACTGGACGCCCCACTCCAGTTGTAACCTACACAGTGCTGTGCGCGTGTGTGATTTAATTCCTCTTAAATGAACTAATCACGCGCACAACCTGGACACATTACTTATTGTGTAAATAGTTTGTACATATTACTTCTCCCCCTGTCCTCTATTCCTGTCCCCTCACCTCTTTCATTTCATTTCTCCATTCTGCCTGCTGTCCTTTATTTCCGTTGCCCCAGCTCAGGTGCTTCAGTATCGATGGCAGATGCCGGGGCTAGCAAAAATCTTTTCCTTCCTTTTTACTATTATTTTTAATAAAACCACTACCACCACCACCGCTCCATCGTCCAGTGCATGTGAGTTAACGCTAACGGAGCGAAACTCTTCAGAATATCTCGATTTCTGCATAGAGATATTATTAGATTCGGCCCTTGTATTGTGCTTCTGGTATTCACGGCCATCTGCACTAAATGAGCATTAATAATGTAACAGAGTGGTGTGTTAACCTCACCGCATATGTTTACTCGTTGGTACAGGAATGGGGCAGGACATAAAGCACAAGGCACGACAGGAGCACATGTATCGAGCCCGTTCTTTTTTTTATTTTCAGAAGAACATAACTCGAGCACGGTAATGAATCTTGCTGTCATGTTGGGATGGAAGTAAAAAGAAAGTTTATGGCCGTTACCTCACTAAGCATGATTGCCCAGCTCCCCGTATAGGTGCGTCAGAATGGTTGGCCTTAGAAGAAACACCTGTTAAGGTCAATGCGATTGTTAAAACATTTCATCGTCACTATATAAGTAAGAAAGGGTACGAAAGAGTGCACATCGTGAAATTTTTATTTTGTCTGTGCTGCACTATAGAAATACACCTGCGATCTCTGCATCACCATCAAAAGTCCTATTATGCATCACGTGCTCAGTGGTTAGGGCGCTCGACTACTGATCCGGAGTTCCCGGGTTCGAACCCGACCGCGGCGGCGGCGTTTTTATGGAGGAAAAACGCTAAGGCGCCCGTGTGCTGTGCGATGTCAATGCACGTTAAAGATCCCCAGGTGGTCGAACTTATTCCGGAGCCCTCCACTACGGCACCTCTTCTTCCTCTCTTCTTTCACTCCCTCCTTTATCCCTTCCCTTATGGCGCGGTTCAGGTGTCCAACAATATATGAGACAGATACTGCGCCATTTCCTTTCCCCAAAAAACCAATTATTATTATTATTATGCATCACGTCGGAGCAGGTTTCAGATTGTGCTCATATCCTACCCAGTACCGAAGTAGTTAATCGGTTTGTTTTGTGGAAAACATACTTTATGTTACAGTGAAGAATTTTAGCGAACTTTAAAATTGACCTTTTTGCAGTCTCGAAGTGATATTTGCATCATGTTAATACCAGGGATAGCGGACATTCGGCAAATTGTAAGTCGTCTCTTTTTCAAAGCAACTGGGAAAACACAAAATTTGAATTTCCAAGTAGGTTAAGTTTGTGCTCTTGTATACTTATCTCCGGGTTCGTGTAGATGTCTTGGCAAGCCCTGTAAAATATCCAAAAGTACTGTCCGGATTGCTTTTGAACTCGATTAGCTCCTCGATTATCTCGATTATTTCCTCCTTTCGTTTGGTGCATATGTTTACAGTTCTTATGAATTAATATTATTTGAAAACCCAGCTCGGAGTATAGATGGCAGAAATTCTTTCATGCACGCACAATACTTCCCCTAAGGTATCCGCACCGGCAGCTCTGGGGTTACAACACTCGGCTGCTGATCCCACGAACACGTTTTCAAATCCGTGTCGGACACCTTGCATTGCCAATCAGGACGAACTGCAAAAAAAAAAAAAAACAACTTCGTGCAATACGATATCAGGAGGAGGAGGAGGAGGAGGAGGAGGAGGAGGAGGAGGAGGAAAGGCAGGGAGGTTAACCGGAAGACTGATCGGTTTGCTACCCTACACAGGGGGAAGGGGTGAGGGGATAAAAAAATGAAAGGGAAAGGAGATTTAGAGAACCAAATAAGATAGTCCTCTCCTCTACTGCGCCTTTCTTTTCTTTTCTTCTCTTCATCCCTTTCCTACCAGTGAAGTTGAGGTGTCCACTTCGTGTGAAACAGCTACGATCTCTTTTGTTTCGCTATTTATAAAGCAATAATTTTAACTCGGAATTTGTCGTAGTGGAACCAAAGTAAATACAAGATAACTGGCCCGAGTGCTGTTTCTGACTCGAGATCACGTCAGAGAGCATGTTGTGCGAGTGGTTGCTTTGCAGTCACAGGGTTTACCCCAAGTTTCTCTTTTCTTCTCTTTAATCTCCTATTTTTCTACCTAAACGAGCGATGGCGCCTGGTGCTTAGCTCGAGGTTGTTGGAAGAAACCCTAGCCGCGACGATTGAATTTTGATTGATGCCAAATGAAAAACTCAACACGCCTGCGCTATGTTGCGTCAGTTTCGAAAACCCAATTATAATTAAGTTTCGAAAATCAGAGAGAGCAAGTGCTGCAGAAGCAAAGTACCTCGCTGAGTGGTACGAATCTAGTGACGTCACCTGTGACAGTGTGGTTCCTCTCCCTCGTAACTCGTCCCACTGGCTTGCCGACCTCACAAAACGCTGGCATAGACATCGTCTTTCAAGATCAGTCATTGATCCGTCACCTCCAACACATCTGCCACTTGTTATTCCACTTGGCTTCGTTTATGACCGCTAAGGACTGAAGAATTCAGAAAGCAAGGGATGGAAAGAGGGGCTTGCTATTATATATATTATATTTCTATATATATTATATATATATATATATATATATATATATATATATATATATATATATATATATATATATATATATATATATATATATATATATATATATATATATATATATATATAGAAATGACTGCTGGCTTCCGTCATGTTTAAGGACCGGAGAAGTGGTACTTTGACAGTGATTATGATTGAAACATAAAATGAGACGCCTATATATTACATATTGCGTGTCGCTTGCAAATTGTTTAGCTTAATATATCGCTAAGTGTAAATTTCGTCTGCAATTTCGGTGAATCTTGCGTTACACAGTGGAAACTTCCTTTGGTGTGTTTTGTTTAAATGCGATAGCATTAGACGCCTAGTACCGAAAAAATGCACGATGCGGTCAGTCCATAATTTCACCCATTGTTCGAGATAGTGATGACGGCTCAGGGTCACATGACGTGGCCGAGCGCTGTTCGATAGACGGGATAAGTCACGCGATGAGACCACGTTACATGGCTGAGTTGGCAGGTGGACTGAAAAAACGCGCGTTGGTTAGTCGTTAAGAATACGGCCTGGGTAACCATTAAATTAGCGTCTTGGTCAGGACAGTGATGACGATCCATGACTCAATTTACAGGTGCACTCGAAGTGACAGTTGACAGGCGCGCAGGACATGCGACATGGTCGAACGGAATGCCGGGCTCGGTGGCTGTGGGCAGCTGTGTTTGGTTGTGTGCAGTCGTGTCTAAACATTTGCGCGTATCTGGTTGGAATGGAGTTAGAATCACTGCTGCCTATGCCTATCTGTTGTGGCTCCGGTGGAGGCCGGCTGGGCAACCTTAACTTTAGTTCGCTTTTCTGCCCATTCTACTTTTTGTGCCTGCCCTAGTGGCAAATCCTCGTAAGTCTAGAAGGCGCCACGCAATTATGTCGCTGAAGATCAAGTACCGGCTTCTGCTCAGGCTCAGCGGTTGTGGCGAGCAGCAGTAATAGAAGGAAAAGCAGGCTCAGCGGACTTCACACATTGTTGCTATCGCATTCTTGACACGCCTTGTGATAAATTGCCACTTAAATTGTTCTCGCTTTTTCTTTTGCCATCTTCCAGAGCAGTAAGCCGGAGCCTGTTTTCCGAAAGTGCGCGTTTATAGTTGATTTCAGGGTAAAAGCAAGCATTCAGATATGTATTCTCGAGAATCATTGCCATAGCCACACCCAAAGCATTCCGCAAATCTTCTGTGAGAGTTATGCCGAAACAAGGCATTGTCAAATGAGACCACAACAAAGTACTAGTCTTTGTCCATTTTCCCGCCCACCAACTGCGATGATAAACACGAATCGGCACTTATGTCTCTCCCAAGATGTGGAAGATGGCACCGATGTACCTGTCTTCCGATCGATTCACAAGAGACTGCACTCTGGCTTCTAGTCGCAAGAAAAGCAATCCTGTCCCGTGCGGTCACCGGACGGAGCCTTCCTTGTTTCGTTGCCGATGACGACGCCGGAGTGCCAGATGGTATTGGGAATGTATCGATCAGGTGGAGGATCTCGGGAGAATCCATCGACGCGCTCCCGACGCCGGCGTCTCGGGGCATCCCTCCGCCTTCCCAGCCACCTATTGACTTGTTGCTAGTTGCTTCTTGCGAGAACGCCAGCCCGTGTTTCGCAATGGAGCACGCCTCCGGAGGCGCCGACGCTGCCTTCGCGGCTTTCCCAGCACGCAATCCCACTTTGTTGGCTTCACCGCAGAATAAGACTGGCTTAGAAACAAGCCACCAGCTCCTCTTTCTGTTCTATTCCTCGAGTGTCTGTCTTTTTTTGTTTTATTGGTTGTGTTTTGTTGGTTGGTATCTTGCTTTTGTTTGCTTGAGAAACCCGTTTGTCTGATCGTGTCAAGTGACCCCGCATGTTTTTTTTAATAGTGCTTTCAGCACCGTTTTCTTTTTCGATCTCTACTTTTGTAACTTTTCTTTCGGTCTTCTGAAGCAACAACCTTTTATTGGCGCAAGCGTTGCGCTTGCGCTGGCTTGAAATAGCGTGCGCATAAACCGAGTGACGCAAGCTGAAATTAGAAGACAGGAGCTTCGCTGTGTGCTGGAAAAAAACTTGGACGCCGAGTTCACCGTCACAAGCCAGAATGAATGGAACATTCGAAAGCGCTACTTTCCTGTCATCTTCAGGTGGAGTCCCATCTCGAAATACATTCTCATGGTTGCACTTAAGAAAGCTAAGGACTTCATATGATTTTTTTGTGAGCAGGCCTCAAACACAGTTTGATCTCGTTGTTGTCACGGCTTGCTAAACCTTCATCATCGATGTTAGACATTAGTTGAAAATTGACAGCAACATCAACATTTAGATTCATAGGGGCGACTTTCAGAAAAGCTCAGCAGCTCGAACAAACGAAAGAGAGTAAAATATGAAGGTACGGAAGCAGTGGCCCTGACTCTAGACTTATATAATGTGCATAAGGTGAAATCCGCACCACAAATGTCAGCGCCAAAATATTAGGCACGGAAGAATGCGTAAATGGGGTTATAGCCTAAGCACTGGCGGAAAAACACGAAGTTCAGAAGTTACTGCATGCGGCCATAGAAAGCAGTCATTCTTTTATGCAGCATTCATGACGGCCGGATTTGTCGAACAGGGTTATCCTTAACGGGCCGCTTGTTAAGGGGAAGGCGCTTTAAATAGGCTTGAGTCTGCGTGTGTGCGTTGCTGTGTGTGTGTGTCCGCTCGTCTGAGATCACGTACAATTTCATGATTTCTCAGAAACACACGGCAGCTTGGAGTTAACGTTACCCCACCGCGTTCTTGTTCAATAAAATAATAATAATAATTGGTTTTGGGGGAAAGGAAATGGCACAGTATCTGTCTCATATATCGTTGGACACCTGAACCGCGCCGTAAGGGAAGGGATAAAGGAGGGAGTGAAAGAAGAAAGGAAGAAGAGGTGCCGTAGTGGAGGGCTCCCGAACAATTTCGACCACCTGGGGATCTTTAACGTGCACTGACATCGCACAACACACGGGCGCCTTAGCGATTCAATAAAAACTCGAAAATTGGTTTTGAGAAAAAGGAAATCTCAATGACTTCCTCACTTTTCGCTGAATATCTCAGCAAAGCCGTGGGTCAATGCAGAAATGGGCTAATGAATGAAAGACGAGTGAAAGAAGCAAGTGTTAGAGGACTCCGGATAAATTTCGACCAACTGTCTTAATTAGCGTGCGCGGACATCGCACAGCAAAAGGAAATTCTTCTCACTACACCTCCTTCTAAACGTCATGGCCGTGGTCGGGTTTGAAATGAATATTGGTTTTTAGGGAAAGAAAAAGGCGCACTGTCTGTCTCACATATCGGCAAACACCTGAACCACGCCATTAAGCGAAGGCATAAAGGAGGGAGTGAAAGAAGAAAGGAAGAAAGAGGTGCCATAGTGGAGGGTTCCGGAATATTTTCAACCACCTGGGAATCTTTAACGTGCACTGAAATCGCACAGCATACGGGCGCCTTTTGTAATTGTATTGTAGCGAAAGCTACATTACGGTAGCATTTCGAGCCTTCAGCGTGGTGGCTCCAACCTGTGGCTGTACCGCCACCCTGTGACTGAGCCGCCACGCTGTCACGGTGTCACGAGGTTGGTCACGTGGTGCGAAGAAGCTACCTTCGGCGCGGCGCCTTTGTTGATCATGTGGTTCGTCACGTGGTTGATCACGTGATTAAGTTCCACTTGGCCAGCTGTAGCTATCGCGTCACTCCAGGTTTGACCAGAGCTAAACCACCGCCAATTTTTGTAAATTGGTTGTTGGCGAAAGGAAATAGTGCAGTGTCGGTCTCACATCTCGGCAAACACTTGAACAGCACCGTAAGGGAAGGGATAAAGGAGGGAGTCAAAGAAGAATGCAAGAAAGAGGTGCCGTAGTGGAGGGCTCCGGAATAATTTCAACCACCTGGGGATCTTTAACGCGCACTGAAATCGCACAGTATACGGGCGCCTTTTGCAATTGTAAATTGCAAATTGGTTGTTGGGGAACGGAAATGGCGCAGTGTGTGTCTCACACCTCGGCTAACACCTGAGCCGCGCCGTTAATGGAAGGGATACAGGAGGGTCCGAAAGAAGGAAAGAAGAAAGGGGTGCGGCAGTAGAGGGCTTCGGAATAATTTGGACTACCTGGGGATCTTTAACGTGTCCTGACATCGCAAAGCACAAGGCGGCCTTTGCGTTTCACCTCCATCGAAACGCGGCCGCCGCGGATGGGCTCGTACTCGGGTACCCCAGATCAGTAGCTGAGTACCTTAACCACTGAGCCATTGAGCCCATATTTCGAGGCTCAGTAGCCGAGCGCCATGTGAGGTGTCTTTTTACGTTATTTTAACTCAAACTAAAGACTGAATATCGCAATTGAGACCGTGTGTGTAGGGCTCCAGGCGCAATTGAAGCATTGTTTAAATCTGCAGTTTTCGCTACAGCAAATAAAGTGCCGATCATACGATCAAGCAATTTTCATTCATTTCAAAAACAATATATATATATACTCTAAAATCATTGCAGACAAAGTATGACGCACGATATTTTTTAGACAATTAGCATACTGTCCGTGCCAGAAATGTCGACAGAATCTTGTAGGATCGTTTGGTGTAAAAGTTTGCTGTACTAGCTTACAGCGTAAAATTGAATTGCGTAATATAATTTCGATACATTGTAGTGGTATTAACATTAAGAAACGTTAAATTTAATTTTTGTAGATGTGTACGGCTGCGCAACTTGGCGATCGAATGATTTTGAATTGTTCTCATGACGCCTTGCATTAACAAGGTGAACTGCGAGGCTGGGTGGACGATGATGTTTGTGGTGAAAAAACCGATTAAACAGAAGGGGACACAAGACAGTTTCCCCGTTCACCTAAGTCCTGTAGAAGTGCCATTTTTCTTTAAAAAGCTGCTTTGTGGGCTTTAAATTATGTCCGCTTAATTTCGACATGCAAGACTAACTATTATTTCGCAGTTTCAAGTGCGCATAGTATTTTAGTTTTTACCTTCCGTTTCTTTTCCTTTACACGTAACAGCAATGAAGAGAACAACGTTTCATTATTGTATCACGTTTGGAATTTCAACGCTGTATTTTTGCCACCTGCATAATTTTAGTTTTGGCACACTTTCATTTGCAGTTGTGCAAAAACACATCATGTTATTAGTTACCCCTACCATGGAGCTGAAAATAGCCTGATACCCGTTTATCGATAAGTACCATCAAGTTTTCCTACGCAGGGTAAATATTCGCGAGAACCTTTGGAAACTAAAGAACGCGGTTTTAGCGCCACGCTGCAATATATGCCTAGTCTTTCTCTAAGGCACGTGTCTTTTCAGAGCCATACCGTCCATAGCGCTCACGCTTGCATGGTTTCTAAGTACGACGGAGGGTAAGACGTATAAAGAGTGAATACCACCACTCTCTATGGCAACAATGCAGTTCCTAATCATGTCATCTTTGTGAATATTTTCGCGTGATTTGCTTTCAAAAATACCCTCACAACATTTGAGATAAAACTAAATTTCTCCAGAAGCCCTCCTCGACTCGTCAATTGAAGCGCACTTTCCTAAGATCTTGCCTCGGTACATTGCTTGTCAGTGCCAAGGAATATATATAAAACAAGAAATTCTTGATAAATATACGGTCGTTACCCCTTAGGTGTAGCCAGAACTCAAGAGCCAGAACTCAAGTTCTCTTTGGATGGCAGCCCGTTCCCTAAGACCACCATGTTTCCGCCTCCATTCTTTAGTCATTAGCCTAGAAAATGCTGGTGCCTTACTTTTTCGCCCGCTCATAGGTGGAACTCAAGTTTCCTCTTTTTATCCTATGTATCGTAATTTATTTGCTTCTTCAGACCGCACAACACAGTAGATAGGTGCCCATCTCCTTAATGTTCCCAGAGCGGTGCCAGCAAAGCGTGAACTCCGAGATCTCCAGCAAATTCAGGTGTCTTACATTTAGTTTTTTTTTGTCAGAACAAATGACAGCACTCTAATAAATTGCAATTTCGTTGCGTAACTAGAGCACTGTAATCTTACGATTTCGGATTTCGCATCTACTGCCTTCTCGCTACAAACGAGTCTTGCATTTCTCTGGAAGCGAAAGTTGAGGAAGGCTTGTGCTACCTCCCCAAGCTGCAAGACAGCCCGCTTGTGGTCTTTGCTATACTCCTGGTGCACTTGAGGTATTCAATGTCGTGTCCTGAGTTCTACAGATATGCAGCGTGGAAAACATCGGCTATATATTGCGATAGAAGTACCAGTATTAAAAATGGCAGTACCTTGTAATAATGCTGTACAATTATAAGAATTTAACATTTTTCTCACTTCAGTAACTCTGCGGGAAGCCTGAGAGGCCGACATAAGCGTTGCACAGGCTGAAATAAGCGTGGTGCTTCTGATCAAGGTGACATTTACAAGTTTTCATGCCAGCACAAGGGCTCAATTACTATAGCCACTTAATGACTGAATTCAAGACCGCCTAGTTGCTCAGAAGATGACTGTAATGAAGCTCATGCACCTTCTTTGTATGTTTGGAAAAGGCTGAAGATAAGCTCCGCTCTTTACAAAGTTATAATGCGCTCGTCTGCCATCTATGCCTCGCCATCGGAAAGTCTTTTAAACCTGACGCGGCATGCCCAACTAGATAAGTGACAGTATTTATAAGCAATGGCCACAATCTGCGTATACTCGAAGGATGCTATTCAACTCTCCAGGGAGGTTCTCTGAGTGCTGAGCAAAGTTCATTTATTCATTTCGAATGCAAATAATGCAGCTATAACTTTTGACTTTTCATACTGAGACGGTAAGCGCAATGCATGACGTGCCATACAGCATTCAAGATCTTTCTTTCCTGTCCGACTTGATTTACAACGTCCACTATATCTTGCAACAGCTTTATTCCAAATTTAAAGCAAGACTTTTGCGGGTAAGGTCCAGAGAATATAGGCACTGACTTCCGAATAGCCTTGTACAGGATGAGTCGCATGTGGCATAATTAAAGGAAACATCAGAAATGATTAGAACAGCTCTTGACACGGAGAACATCTGGTATAATAGGAAACCAAGAGCGCGGCTTGAGGCTGCTTTATTCGTGCTCTCAGCGTCCTTTGTTCTGTTTCGTGGTGAAACCTACTTTTCCACGCGTCAAAAGCAAGTTTACCTACTTCTCGTGTTGCCTCCAAGCCGACATCTGCTTTTCAGCAGCACAACTACAAAGGAGGGTAGATTGTTCTGCATCTTTAAAGGATCAGCGCGCTGTACTTAAGCACTGGAACAGGGAAACGAAGATCGATGCCACGCTGTAACTAACATACATGGCAAAAATAATTGCCTTTGTCACGCCAGAATCAATCACGAACAGTTGAGACAAATAGATCATAATCGTCTGTTGTTTAGTGAAAGCTTTATTAATTCCTTGGGAATAAAGTTTTAGATTGAATGGCCATGCACTAATCCATGCTCCAGCTCTAGACGTTCATTTATTTACCTCATTTCCGGTTTATTTTGCTTCCAGTTGTTGTTTGTCGTTACTGTCAGCGGCCATAATTGTGACGAGCAACATGCAAGAATCTGATTTTAGTTTCCAGTACATTGTAGGAGTAATAACAATGTTTTTTTCTATTTTTCAACCTCCATGGGTCCAGTAATGAACTGTCCGATGATTAACGCATAATGCTTTCATCGATCACAAACACAAAAAAGGAACTGTAGCATTGCTACACAAGAACATTGCGATAGTAAGCTTGAAGCTCAACCGAAGATTTCACGCTAAATTAGGACATAGTTGTTGCGCCCATCACAAAAATAAATTTTTTGGCGCAATTTCTTCGTACCGAATTGAAAAATAGTGCTGAAAACAGGATCAAAGCCTCTATTTTCCACGTCTGCCATTTGCGTTTTACTGGCCTGTGTAACATGTCCAACTTTACATGAAAAGAAAAGCGACAGCAGCTGGATTGATAACATCTCTGAGCAAGCAGTTGTCCCTACCTTTCACACTAACCCCGCCTCCTGAGTTCCGTGTATTCGGCAGTTGGCTCCCTTGTACGCTTTCTTGTAGACGGGCAAATCATGCTTTAAAGACTTGGCAGTTCCACAAGTGCCGGGTACAGAAAATTTTCACCGACGCATTTTTTTGCGCGGCTGTTACCAGGTGTTGCAAGGTAATAAACGTTGGTGTTACCATTGGAATTTACAATGTTTCGCACACCAGACTAATCATCTTTGGACGTAAGAACTTTTCGGCACGCGCTCTAACTATTTTGCTAGTCCGGTTTAGGAGCAAGTACAAACACCAGACCACCATTTTCAACATGTTTGCGAAGTATCTCACCGCACGATACAATTTTTTTACTCTTATAAGTAATAACTACGATGTTTTTGCTAGTGTAGTCGGAAAGGTGACACCAGTTAGTGGTGTCCAGGATATCTCAGGTTTTGAGGGCCGATTTCTTAAGTTGTTTAGTGTAATACGCGTTAAGCGTCGTAAAATTTAAGAAAAAAGTGCGCCAGCCGATTGCGCTAGTTCGTAATATGCACGCTAGTTGCATCTGTGGTCCCGGAAAAGCGATCGTCACATTCGGCAAAATAGAAAACATGGACCTGCCCTTCGCGTGATCAAGCAGCAACGGGCACCAACTATGGATGCAGCGCTCGTTAAGCATCCCATTAAGGTGCCCGTATGCCGAGAATTTAAATTGGGTGTACACGTCGCCTTCGTTACGCACAGATTAGTTGGAGGCCAAAATACGGTGGGGACGGCTACGTGACAACCGATAGCCCCCTTTTTTTTCGCCTACGTTATCTAAACTCTAATTGCACTTACCATTGTATGAATAATTAAAGTTAGAAGAGAGTATTAAAAAGCGCGTGCTGCAAGCAGCAATTATTTTTGTTATC
This sequence comes from Amblyomma americanum, assembly GCA_030143305.2. NCBI lineage: Eukaryota > Metazoa > Arthropoda > Arachnida > Ixodida > Ixodidae > Amblyomma > Amblyomma americanum. The sequence goes on along the minus strand of JARKHS020010047.1, from coordinate 105,086 downwards.
AGATCATATATCCTATATACCGCCCTATATGAAGGCCGGGATAGTTTTGGTAGTGTTAGCTGGCCGGAGCACATTCACAGCACCAAAATAATTCCTTCCTTCCATTACAAATATCACAAACACGGCTCTCCTGAAATTAACACAAAATGTCCCCTACTGTGCATGCTCTTGTTCAGTCCATGACGTCACAACAAGCGAAAAGCGTGAGCCCGTAGGATGGGTGATAAAAACTCACCTGAAAAGAAACTGCCCTTCATTCGTTAAACGGTAGCGACGCGCATCCTGTGGCAAGCTTGAAGATAATGCCCGTCGAAAGATGCTGGGTCTCGCTGCCTCGCTCTGACGTGCGTCACGTATCCAGTGGCCCAGACAACGGTCACGTGTTCACATCACTACTACACGACGAACAGCGTTTGTTTTTTTTTTTTCACTGCTTTTCATTCCACGGACTGTCTCAATTGTCTACCGTGGCTTCACCGCATTGCCAGTTTGTAAGGCGGGCGAGTCGCTACACGACAGCGACAGCAAGAGCGCGCTGCGTGCGCGCCACGAGCCCCTTCGGCTCCGGGTTAATTTTGGAACGGGAACACGCGCTCTATCAACTTGGGAAACGAGCGGACACTAGCGCCCCCTGGAGAAGGGAGAGGAAAGTCACGTCGGGTTAAACGGAAGGGAAAAACGGGTTCTGTCTGCCGATCTCTCTCCACTCTCCTCTTCCCGTCTGCAGTTGGGAAGGATTCCCGTGGCACGGCATCGCGTCAGCTCGGTTGCTGATAGCTGCATGAAAAGAGTTCTTTTTTTGTTTTTTTGAGAAAGCTGCTGACTATTGCTAAGGAGCTGAAGGCTCCTTGCAGAAGTTTCGTTTCAAGATAACTGTCTTGGTTGTTGCTGCTTGCAAATCAAAGGAACCAAGGATTACGTTCCAATCGAAGCTCTCAGGCCTTTCATGGAAAGAAGAGAGGGATGAATTACAAAGAGTAAAGAACCAATCGTGTTTCAGAAAACTACCAGTAGTAGAAGCGCGCCGGCAAAAAAAAAGAACACGTATAGAATAATTGTTTTGCGGGACCAGCGAAAGAAATATAGCCGTATATTAACTGAATACAGAGCGCCTCTTAAGGGATGGCACGGACTTAAAATAAGATAAACCTAAAAGTAATAAAATTTTAGCAAGCACTAAACTTGGTATCTTTAAGGTCTTTTTAGATATATCGCGAAAAATTTTCCCCCAAAACAGCACAGTTATGAAAGAAATATGAACCTAAAGGCTCTCACTAAGGAGGACGAAATCATGTTTTACTGAGCTTTCAGTAACAACGGAAAACGAAGCTTCAATGAGAAGAAAACGCAACTCATTAATTAAAAGGTTTCTTTGTTCACTCAACTTCGTCGAAAGAGAAAGGCTTGTTTGGAATGCAAGTGATTGGCTATTCATTTATTTCGAATTCATGTACGGTGGCTGAAAAGGCAAACAAATAAATAGTTTAGATTGCAGATTACACTTACCGTCCTGCCCGCTGGCAAGAAGCTACGCTCACTGTGAAGCCTTCTTAATGGATGTTGTGCCGCGGCAATGTGTTGTACTTAATCCTGTGCGACACTAGGCAAGTGCCGTTGCTCGACTATAGACAGCGCTATCTCCTAGTTTTCTCTTGCTTGCAGTCTACCGTCTTCTCACATCAGTCCTCCCTGTTTTTATTTTTTTTCAAATTTGCAACGTATTTGAAATTTTTGCGGGCAAATTTTTACGTAAAAGTATTTAAAGCTAGTTCTTCGAAAGAACACTGAGGTGAATTTAAACCTGATATAATAACACGAGGTAACCGTAATAGCAGAGAGGCTACTTGCGCCATAAAGGGAACTTTCATAAATTATAGAAGGCTAAAAAACGATGTACAAGGATGCTCAACATCGTCCCTTTTCACAAGCAAAAACTGCGATGAAATCCAAATGCTCTTTCTTCACTGATGTCAGAGGAAAAGTTACAACCCCGTTCACATACAGACATTGAGTACGCATTCATTTCGAGTGGTCACGAAACGATAATGAATTGAGCTGTGGAGAAAAGTTTCGTTGTGAATATTTCAGTAATATTATTGAGGTAATTTGGGACTTCAACAGCTCGTAACAGCGGTTTCTATAGCGAATACCACGTTCTGATTGCTAATGAGCAGTGGGATCTAGACACTACACGAATGTCTCTGTCGACAAACAGCATTAGCGAAGTAGTTAAGCATTTTTGTTCGTTGGAACGATCGAACAAAAAATTATATTCGTGTTCTGGGACTGAGGAACTCACAATTTCAGGCTGGGGTGCGCACGGGTACAAGGTGTACTCCGTAGAAACTCCCTCATACTTCTATTCCTGTAAAACAAAAGTGCTACAGAACGGGTTACCGGACGGTAAAGGATTACCGCAGCTAGCGCACGCACAGTATAACGCACCTTAGTTTAAAAGAACTTTAAGGAACAAGGATCCTACTGCGCAGAGAAGTCGTGCGTTGCTATTCTAAGCTTGAGGTTCCTCCGTACCCCATAAGAGCGCCTGCATGGATTACACAACCACACAAGGGGCAGTTTTGACAGCCACGCCACATGAATAACGTTCTCTCGATACTGGCAGGCTGAGCTTATGACCTATAAAGCTCACGTCGGTATGACCTCTTCCGCACCCCCCCCCCCCTTTATCAAGTCCCCTTTACATTTTAACATTTCCCCGAAAGGAAATGAAAACCTGCCACAACAAACTTTAGAAACCTGCTAATCAGTAGCTTTAAAAATAAGTGAAAACCTGCCCGCGATCAGCGGTTATGCTAATTGTTAGACAAAGTAGTTGGGTTATGAGAAGGAAGTGATGAGGTAGTGAATCTGACATAACTGTGAGAAAGTGCAACGCCGCATGCAGAAAGTTAACGACTATCTCAGCGCTTTGCTACTCTATATTTTTTGTCTATTCACTATCGCGCTGTTTCGCAGACCGTGCTTGTTGTTTGTTGTACTCACCGCTGTCGCCACAATAATCGGTTTCCTTCACAAGTGATGCAAACCGGTGCTGAGATTACGACACGCCACAGCAATAAGTCGCGGACAACAGACGGAACCCGTCGGGCCAAAGGGCTGCGTATCACCCATTGATTTGCTGTCGCGTGACTTCGAACCAGCTACGTTGGCCACGCTCACCCCGGTTTGCAATTTCCTCTCCTTGCTAGCACTCGTGCATGACCGCTGATTCTCCGGCGAAAGAGAAACGTAATAATAGATTTCCGTCATAATATAGCTCTCGCAATGTGTCATCCAAAACGTCAGCGCCAGAGAGCACTGCGCACACAAATTGCGACGAGAGATGGCTGCAAGCAAATTCACCGTGCAGAGGTGGAGTAGATACAAGGACGACATAGTAATTTCCGCCGAGGTTGGCGCCACCCTGACAGCGCGGGAATGTAGTTACAATCGCGCGGCCTGAAGCGGCCAGGGCTGGGCGGGGGCAGGCTGGCGGGTTTTCTCTACTGCATCGTATTGGAGCCTTCAACATAGGGCGCACAAAACTGCCCGCTTATTCGCAAAAATTTATCAATAATGCGCCTTGACCACGAAACGTATGAACGAAATTTACCAGCCCTTCCATTCGCCATTGCGACTTGGATGTTTAAATTAGCACGGGCAATCGCAGCGGCCCGCTTAATGGCGGTGCGACTGTTCTGCAAGGTTTCCGCGTGAATAGTCCTACAAAAAGAGAAGAATATTAAATCATCAGGGGCGGGGAGGAGTCGGCCGGAGAAGTAGTACAAGTGGCACCAATGCCGTGACGTTGAACGCTACTAAAGAGTTGCAAGAACTGTTTCAACAGCGCCTAAGACTAGAACAGCAGGCCTGGGAACCATCATATGTATCCGGCAACAGTCACATGCAAAGGACCAGTCGTTTGTCTGAGAGTAGTTTTCGTTCGTTCATCTGCCGTTAACTCTTCGGAGTGACGATGGCTCTCGGAATACTGCAGTGAGAGGTACGTGCCCATCAAGGATACATTTACCGGCTGGTTGAGTGAGCAAAAAGACGGATGAGAAAGAGTGTAAGTGTTAGCAAGTATTGAACGGGGTCTCCTGAGGATCACGATGTTGTATCTTTATAACGTGCTTTTAGTATGCTTTTTAATTCTCGACCGCACCCTTCTTGTACGGTTTTAGTTGCATCTAATGTGACACCACAGTTGTCTTATTTAAAGGTTTTTTTTATTTCGCGACAATGATCCATTCGCACTCCTGTTTTTTAAGGCCTCAGATGGCAACCATATCCTCTTGTGGTAGTCAGAAGGCATTAGTAAATGTTTTCTCCAGACCCAGACGCATTCTCTTCCTTAGGCTTGAGTTGTAGCAGTTTTTGATCTCTGCACAAAGTGAAATCGCAAAAACGTTTGATGAAATAATGCTCTGACAAAGATGTATCCGTCCCACTTACGAGTAACAGAATAGTTGAAATTCATTTAAACACACAATTATTATTAATAACAATTGACTTTTATTCTCGTAATATTTAGAACCCAGTATTCACAAAAATACCGTTAATCAATCTTTGCATCTTTTGTAAGCAATTGTGAAAAGCTAATTTTCTTCCAATTAATATCGATGTGTCACACCGATGCGTGAACACAAACTCATTGATTGAGTCAGGGCGCTTAGTAATTTCTTCATTACATAAAAGCATACATCAGCAATACAAGCTGGTCCTGTATTCTACAGGACGGAGGGCTTCAATGTGCGGCAAACACAGAAAAAAAAACAACTCTTCGCATGTTTCACATTTCCGCATGGCGTTACCTTACACAATTTATGAGGAGTTTTTATGGGCGTTGCATCATCAAAACAGCTTTCTTGTAGAGGGTTTCTTCATGACCTTCTGCCTTCCAGCCTTCAATTACTTTTTATGCTGCAGAATTGAAAGGTGTTGTAAATAATGAAAATTTTAAAATTGAATTTTACCAAGAGCAAAACATTTTATACTGTCCACTAGGAGAATGCACATCTGCCACTGGCGCACTAGTGTCAGTATTGCTTGTTTGTCGACTGAGGTCGACGGATAGTACTGACCGAGCTCTCACTGCACGAACGTGGCACCATCCGACTTCTGTCCCTTAACTAAAGGTGAAGGGGCATGTGATGGATGCACAGCTTGTGATGGATGCGCAGCTCACCTCTGAAAAACGATTCACCAGCGTGTGGCACCGCTGGCATCGTCAAATGCCGCCATTATCCTTGGCGATGACTTCCACAGAATGGTGCCCATGGTGAAAGCTGCACCAATATGCTTCGTGGTCTTGAGAAAGAAGACGTTGGAAAGGCTTATTTCTACTCATTTTGTTTGAATTGTGGCTGAAAAAATAAAGCTGCTTCTGAGGAGATAAAAATTATTCTGAACTCCTTGTAAACATTACGAAGATGACAGCGTGCGCCAGTCACCGTGCTATCGCATGTGTCACTCGCCAATTAAAATATTCAACAGCATTTTGTCTCACGGCATGAGCTATGGTTTACTGTGTAGAATTTCCGCCGCTTGTCTTGTTCCAATAAAGTTCTTCTCCTCCTCCCCTTCTGCTGCCGCATGGGTTGATCAGTGCCCTTTCGAGCCACAGGAAAATTAGAAAATCCGTATCGACCAAGGCAGAAGGTAAGCTTCAAGCATCTGAAACAAGGGTTTAAATGTTTAGGGTTTATAGGTGCTCAACGTCCCAAAAAGCGACTTTGACTATGATAGACGCCGTAGTGAAGGGCTCCGGAAATTTCGACCCCCTTGGGTTCTTTAATGTGCACTGACATCGCACAGCACACGGGCCTCGACAATTTCGCCTGCATCGAAATTCGACCGCCGCGGCTGGCACCGAACCCGCGTCTTTCGGCTCAGCAGCCGAGCACCGTAGCCACTGAGCCACTACGGCGGCCTAGGAGTTAAGGGGTTAGAGTGGCTGTTGCCACGTAATTTTCTTTTGTTTTGTTGGCGCGTTATGATGTGTTTCGTGAAAGTAGTTCCAGTTGATGGACAAAAACAAAATATGCAACCGAAACAAGAATGTTGGTACGGTACTGGTACCCGCCGCGGTGGCTCAGTGGTTAGGGCGCTCGGCTACTGATCCGGAGTTCCCGGGTTCGAACCCGACCGCAGCGCCAGCGTTTCGATGGAGGCGAAACGCAAAGGCGCCCGTGTGCTGTACGATGTCAGTGCACGTTAAAGATCCCCCGGTGGTCGAAATTATTCCGGAGCCCTCCACTACAGCACCTCTTTCTTCCTTGCTTCTCTCAGCCCTTCCCCTATGCCTTCCCTTACGGTGCGGTTCAGGTGTCCGCCGAGATGTGAGACAGATACTGCGCCATTTCCTTTCCCACAAAACAAATTCGCAATTTTTGCCAGGTGATCGAAATTATTCCGGAGCCCTCCACTACGGCACCTCTTTCTTCCTTTCTTCTTTCAATCCCTCCTTTATTCCTTTCCTTACGGTGCGGTTCAGGTGTCGAACAATATATGAGACAGATAGATACTGCGCCATTTCCTTTCCCCAAAAACCAATTACCAATTACTACAGAGCTGTTCTCTGCTCTACGGCGCCAAATACTCACGAAGAAAGTATATCAGGCACAGCGCTGCAGGAAGTCCCCTGTACTATGTGCCATATGCCATGCGTTGTTTGTTGAAATTATACTTACCCTGAGCTTATTGCGGACATAATAATAATAATAATTGGTTTTTGGGGAAATGAAAATGGCGCAGTATCTGTCTCATATATCTTTGGACACCTGAACCGCGCCATAAGGGAAGGGATAAAGAAGGGAGTGAAAGAAAGGAAGAATAGGTGCCGTGGTAGGAGGGCTCCGGAATAATTTCGACCACCTGGGGATCTTTAACGTGCACTGACATCGCACAGCACTCGGGCGCCTTAGCGTTTTTCCTCCATAAAAACGCAGCCGCCGCGGTCGGGTTCGAACCTGGGAATTCCGGATCAGTAGTCGAGCGCCCTAACCACTGAGCCACCGCGGCGGGGCTTGCGGACATCGGAAAATGCGCCTTGCGTTGAAGCGGTCACGAGGCCAAGGGGCACATAACGCTGGCCTTTCAATGTTATCCTTCGAAAGTTAATTTTCATGACCGCATAGTTGTTCATCGTCATAGATCTTACAAAATATCTCCCTTTCATCTGCGCAGCTTTTTTCGCTTTTTTTTTCTAACCTGAGTAAAAAGCAAAAAGAAAACAGAAAGGGGATGATGTTGAGTTTTCCTCCACTGACACCACAAGTAATATGTCCTGAAATTTCGCCTTCGTTTTCTTCATCCTTCCGGAGCAGCGCCTCGCATGCGCTCATTCCTCACAGATAGGGTCTCCAAACTGCATTCAGCCCACGGAGAGACTCAACCCCCCCAATGGCGCCCGGCCCTCGGCACGCAGCCACCGAACTGCCTTGTCTCGCTCAGGCAACGCGTGGGAGTTCTTATGGATGACTCCCTGCGATTCCTATGCGGCCATGTAATCCGAGCTGCGGGTGTTTTTAGTTCGCTGATTCCCACGCGCCGCATTTGAAACCGTAACCCGAGCGCCGTCAGTTCCCCGCGGCAGGCGCTTGGCTGCCCCAACTCTAGTGGAGACAAGTTAGAATGAGATCGTCGATGGAGAGGTCTCCACATTCCTGTGTAGGCATCACATATCAATCGCGAATATGGTATCAGCCTGAATAACTGGCAGCATAACGACAGGCTGAATGAGCTAGTGTTTGCCAAAGGTCGCAAAGGACACTACTGCTATAAAATGTATTTGTGGGCAATCGGTGGTTCTCAGCGGTAGCGGTGAATCATAGTTCTGTTTCTTGCGTAACAATTTTCAGCGAAAATCCAGCGTATTCCAAAACCGCAAAAAAGATCAACGTTGCAGCCAATCGAACTCGAAGTCATTGCTGATTGATAACTCATCAGCATTCAAACCATGGTTAGCTGTAATAATAAACACCAATTATAAGCTGCAGCGTTTGTCCTAGCACTCTGTTTTATTTTTCGCTGCATCCCGTGAAGGAAGCACCTTTCACAATCACATTCCTACCATATTTGCAACCACAGCTCACCGCGATTATTTCTGCACCTTTTCCTATTTGCATGGTAGCGCATTTGTAAATTTTTATCCGTATATGTTTTGTGTGTTTTGTGAGTGTTTTGTTAAAATTTCTGTATATATCTGTCATCCTAGGCATTCATATACATTTGTATTTTTGTATTTGTCGGCAATCATGGCGAATGTTCTGTCATGATTGTTGCATATTTCCGATATATGTTTTTTACAAGTGTTAATGCAAAACTGCCATTTCTGCCTCAGGCCTGACATTATTTAGTACAACGATGTTCGCTTTCATTTATTCTATTTATATATCTTTTGGTACTCGTCATCACGGCAAGTCAATATTTCCGGCCTTTTGGCAGAAAACATTGCAGGCTTCTGCCTTAGCGCCGAAACGTAGAGCGATTTAAGCAGGATCAACCAGCGGCACTTCTGACAGTCACTGAGAAGTGGCGGCATACACATTCGAGTTCGCGCCTCGGACATGTACTCCAAGAAAAAAGAATGAAGGCGCTGCTTATTATTTTCCGGCCGCTTCCTGTACATGGATGTTTCCTTGTGACAACAGCTGCTCTTTTGTCACGAGTCCAACGACACGCGGCGTTCCGCTGTGTCCGCTCTTGCAGGAACGTTAGGCAAATGGATCGATGCCGGCGGCCGCCTCAGGTCGCTAGCGTGTCTCTCTCAGCCGGGCTGTTTGCCGCCACTCTCGGTACGCGTGGTTGGGGGAACATCCTTCCTTCCATCTCACCTTCCATACCTCCCTTCCCACTTAACCATCTTTTAACAAAGTTACTCTAGTCCATTCTCGCTTCCTCTGCCGAGAATACTTCCCAAACCCATTCTTCAGGTCAACTTTTTGTGTGTTTCTTTTGTTCACCTTTCCAGAGACGTTGTTCCTTCCCTTCTTTAGGCACCTTATCTTCCAGCGACACTGGAAAGCGGTTTCCTGTCCTCAGCGTGGTACTCGTTGTGTTTTCTGGTTAAGTAAAATGCAGCACATGATACGTTTTGTTAGGTATATTTATATACCTCTTTAGGCGCTCCTTCCTCAAAGTTCTGCTATTTTGGTTATGGTCACCGCCTTCCATTTTTATTAGCTTTTAGACGTTGTTTGTTGAAGAGTTCGTAGGAGCTCTTAACTGAAGGCTCATACATTCTGAGGTTTCGCAATTAGCAGCTCTCGCAGTTATGTTTTAGTTTGCACGCGCCTTTAATATACTATGTCAACCGCCAGCTCACCGGTGTGGAGCACTGTTATCATTTCTATCCAGGCTGCATTCTAGTAAAAGAATAATTTATTCTTCTTTACGTCGCGGTTAGAAATTACTTGTGGCAAGTAAATGAATACATGCCGCTTGCAAGTGCACTCTCACTTAATAGCTCTTTATTTGCATCTTTTGCGTACTATCTTCAGACGTAGTAAAAGTTACGAAATTTATCTAGCTGTGATTGCGCTCATGGGTGCAGGAATTTGGGACGGTATGTACTTCAATTCAAATTGGAAAGTCTAGCACAGATGACGTGATCGACGACTAATTTAGCTGAAGCGTAGTGTGTTAACGAGTTAAGGTTTTTTTTTGTTTTGGGGCCTTCTCTGTATGATTGTTTATTAATAATAATGATTGGTTTTCGGGGAAAGGAAATGGCGCAGTATCTGTCTCACATGTATCGTTGGACACCTGAACCGCGCCGTAAGTGGAAGGGATAAGGAGGGAGTGAAAGAAGAAAGGAAGAAAGATGTGCCGTGGTGGAGGGCTCCGGAACAATTCCGCTACACTTTACACCGCTCGCAAAGAAGGCAGTGAACACAGTGCATGGCGACTGACCTTCTGTCATCAGAGCCACAAATCAACGAACTTCGCTGAATCTACGTTGCTCAAAGTGCAACGACGGACACAACCTTCGAACGTTCGGCATACGTGTAACTTCGGCTGGAAATAGGTCAAGCCCTGTATGCTGCGGAAACAACGTGAACGAATAAAACTTGAGCAGAACAGTAAAAAAAAAAAAGCACATTGGTGGTAACAGCGGTCGATGATCGGTTGGTTAACGTGAGTCCCCTTTCTTTTTCTTTTTTTTGAAAGCGAAATTTATTGCCCCAGGGCATCAATGATGGGTGAAGGTGTGATGAATGATCTAAATGAATAAAAAAATGTTAGCTGATTTGATGAAGTCCAGTAGAGAACGACGGTACGGTCCCTGCGTCCAGGCAATGTATGAAGAAGGGTCCCCCCCCCCCCCCCCCCCCTTCTCTTCAGCCCTTTTCTTTTTTCCTGGAAGTGCATTCAATCTTCGACACTGCTTTACCAATTTGTGAGATAGCGTATGTTAGGATGCACACAAAGTAAATGTAAGCGATTTTTCTTTGCGTTAGTGTTGTAGTGGCCTAAACGAAAGACTGAGGCCTGTATTTTTATTTTGGTACCTGCAGCTGGCAGCGACGGCCGAGTTGTGATCATTAATTACGGTATTCTGCTCCGTATGCATCAAGTTCATCATAAGGCTTGTGTCACCTCTGAAGTTTTGCGGTAGGCATTCGAGGCACGAACCCTTTTCGAGAGCATGAATATGCTCCTTACGCCTGAGGCTAGATAAAGATAAATTAAAAAGCACTGGAGCTCATATCCTGCAATATTATCCTTGTGCAGTAGAAAAAGCTCTTGCGCCGAAATGATGTCTTGCGCTCTTTAAGCTGGCACGTATGTTGTGATTCCGGCGGAGAATCGGATTCCAACTCTGAAACAAAAAAAAGGCATTTGTGATTGTTAACGGTAATGACACTATACTTAAAGCTAGAATTCAAAAATTTCAACTCCGTTTTCTACGCATGTATTATGACAGGTACCTTGGTCGCCACTCATACTACGAATATGACAAAATGCTCAGAAAGTGGAATTTGGGAGATTTGTCAAACTGGAGAGATAAACGGAATCTAACCACCTTTTACAAATCTATATAGACTCCCACAGATTACTCTAACATTTCAGAATCAGTCTGTTTTACCGCGTCGACTAAATGGCTCTGGCACAAGAATGCCTTTTCTACGAAAAAGTTTTGGAGTAACGAACTAATACACGCACATTTTTTATTCATAGTTCAGCTGACCGCAATGTTGGCCGCGCTGCTTATACTTCAGTGTCCTCTCTATGTGTAATAAACTTATGTTGAATTATTCATTGCCGCGTTTATTTGTGTATTTGGTGCTGATGTGAACAACAAAAAAAACAATGTCTTGTCTTCTAAGACAATTTGAAGTTTGCTGCTTGTATTTGCGAGGCGAAAAAACAGATGCATGCAAAAAGAAACATGGAGCACTAGAACAATGAAGTCCCTTTTCACGCGTTGTTAGCTGCTTGCCGGAAAGCCGGCGTTCATTAGCGCAAAGAAAGCGCGTACGCCGAAACTCGCATGTTTGTTTTTGTTCATGATCATTAACATCGTACGAGCATAGCAACATTGTGTCTTTTTCCTGCTGCTTATGTTCGGCTGCAGCCCGTCAAACAATCCACAGCCCATTAGTCCTAGCTTCAGAGTTCCTTTCACCGTCCTTAACGAAGAGAAGAATCTTTAGGTTCGGCTTTTTTGCCCCTACTAATGCCCGCTAATGACGATTCAATTACACTCTTCCATGATACCGTGAAGAACTCAGGGGTCCTGCTGCCATCGCAACCTCGAAAACCATTCTTCTCAGAAGCTTCCTTCAAAGTACTCTACACTTTAAGAGTGACCTTTATTTGCCGAGCAGAATTCCTGACTTCACTCGAATTTTCGTCCCGATCTCTTCGCTCTTGATTATTCGCCAAGGTTGTTGGTCGCTGATAAAAAAAATCTTCCTGCCTCTGGCTGGGAATGAGCATGTTGGTATTTTTTTATCTGTTCTGCTGCGTGCCGTTTTTTCTGTCTTAATTTTTTTTCACATGTTGAACCTGCCAACTTTAATAGGGCAAAGAAAATCCCTTTCGTTTGCTTTTTCATTCTTTTCTTCCCTGAAAGTCCTATATTCGGAGCCTGTCTGCCCGTCCTCAATTATTTTTCGGGCAGCATTAAGTTTTCCAGAGTTTGCTGGCTTCGGCTTCCGTTCCAGGTTTCATTCACTTGAAAATTGAAAATTGGCTTGGGGAAAAGGAAATGGCGCTGTATCGGCCGCACATCTCGGCTGACACCCGAACATCGCCGTAAGGGAAGAGATAAAGGAGGGACAAGAGAAGCAAGGAAGAAAGAGGTGGCGTAGTGGAGGGTTGCGGAATAAGTTCGACCCCCCGGGGGTTTTTAACACCCGACGCGGTGGCTAGGGCGCTCGGCTACTGATCCGGAGTTCCCGAGTACAAACTCGACCGCGGCGGCTGAGTTTTTATGAAGGAAAAACGCTAAGGCGCCCATGTGCTTTGCGATGTCAGCGCACGTTAAAGATCCCCAGGTAGTCGAAAATTTTCCGGATCCCTCCACTACGGCACCTTTTTCTTCCTTTCTTCTTTCACACCCTCCTTTATTCCTTCCCTAACGGCGCGGTACAAGTGTCCAAAGATATATGAGACAGATACGGCGCCATTTCCTTTCCCCAAAAACTAATTATTATTATTATCTTTAACGAGCACTGACATCGCAGAGCACACGGGAGCCTTGGCGTTTCGCCTACATCAAAACGCAGCCGCCGCGGTCGGGTTCGAACCCGGGTACACCGGATCAGTAGACGAGCGCCGTAACCACTGAGCCACCGCGGCGGGTGAATTCACTTGTGTTTTTCATTTTGAGGATACTTCCCGGGTTTAACGACCAGTGTGGGAAAACTTGCGTGATCACCTAAGGCCCCGGTCAATTTGAAGGAAAACTACCGCTCAATGAAAACGTAATTAGCGATTCTTCGTTTGCCGCTCTCTAGATAAAACAGTGGCAGTGATAGCTATACCAGCGCACACAACGCGAGAGCAGCCACCGCCAAGTGGTACTCATAAACGGCGCGTTCGGAAAACAGTCTTTTCCTCTGACTACACGGCCATTATAAACCAGATTCCTCTGAACCTCCTCATTAGCCACGAGGACAGGGCAGAAGTTTCTGGCCACGAAACACTGAAGCAACCCTATGTATCACTGTGTATATAAATGGACCGCTTTGGAGAACGTATGCTTGCCACGTATGCGAGCCCCGCACCTCCCGCATGAAAGGTGGATGCTAAACCACTTCGCCACCGCTGCGGTAGGATTATTTCATTTGACGTCAAGTTATTTAAACGCTTAGTAGCTCTAACGAGCGTGTAGTATTAATATTTACCTTTCATTTCCTTTCATTTAGGTTAACGTTTCTTTTTTGTCTGTGTTTAACTTGCCAGTCGTCTCCAAACCTGCACTAAGAGATCATTGTCAGATAAACAAGCCCGGCAGCATTTCCTTTAAATAAAGAGCTGCTAATCGAAATTTCTGTCGTGCGTAATTCCTTCGCGAGAAACCGAAAACCACCCTAAAATATGCTATATAGGCAAATGATTCCATTACTAAGTACCAGTTTCTTGATTCATCCTTGGAGTTTTCTGTCCTCTGCGGATGGCACGAGGCGGGAAGCGCGATGTAGAAGCTTATCAGTACGAGCTGTTCAAACCAGCCCGGTACTTCATTATAAGAGCTGCTTTTTTTTCTTTTTATCACACCACAGTGATCTACATCGAGCTTTTAACAGAATCTTGGAAGTTGAGTGCCGTTGAAACATCTGGTTGGCGCTCCAAGTAGCACAATTTTATAAATATCCACATGTGCTCTCTCAGGTTTCCATTCAAAAAGTTGCAGCTTGATTGTATGTGTTTAAACAACTTCGGTCCCTTCTCACATGTGGTCCTTTAATTAAAAAGAAACAGTTAAAGGAATTCAAACAGTTCAAACATAGGCCGAGTTAAGTTTCAAGACGTTTGTTTTGGACTAAACACTGAACGGCGCATTATAAAAAACGGCTTTGTCCACACAGTCTACTTGAATTTCTTGTATATAGTTTTTTATTCGACATGCTTCGTTTAGTTCAGAATAACTGCACCACTTCCGCAAACTTCTTTAATGGCTCTCAAAATAAAAGCTTCGTCACAGAATCCTAACAGCCAGTTTATTTGACCTCTTGATAAAGCATTTTGTTTCGACACGTACTTCATTTATTATTTTGCAAGACAGATCGTCTGCTCCGAAACCTCTAGTAGCTGACGCTCTGGGAAGCAGGCGACGACAACCGACTGAATGCTGCGATGCCCTGGGTGGTCTTGAGAACTGTACTAATCGCAGGCTGTTTTGCAAAAAGATTGCAACCTTGTATCGCGTCAGACAAGCTTCACTACCATTTATTTGCTATAAAAATGTTTTTAGTTTACGGGGGCTTAACGTCCCAAAACAACTCAGGCTATGAGAGAGGCCGTAGTGAAGGGCTCCGGAAATTTCGACCACCTGGGGTTCTTTAACGTGCACTGACATCGAACAGTACATGGGCCTCTAGAATTTCGCCTCCATCGAAATTCGACCGCCGTGGCCGGGATCGAACCCGCGTCTTTCGGGCCAGCAGCCGAGCGCCATAACCGCTGAGCCACCGCTACAAAAATGTGCTGTACATTAAAAGCAGAGAAGAATCTCGACAAGTAGAGGTCCACGAATGCAGACTGAAGTAGGACTTTTGTGCGTTTCGTTTTATGTGTATCCTCGCAAATGTATTCTTCCACTATATTCTGCACTATAGTTTCGTTGGTAAGGTTGCTAAAATCTCTGAGGATTGAACTCTCTGTTTCCCATTATCGTCCCCATCACTTCTCAACACGTATTTTTAATTGGACTCCGCTAGCAGTATGTCCTAAACGTAGGAGACTTTACGAAAGTAGAAAACGGTCACGTCCAAGTATTGCCATGCGTCTAACTGCTTCAATATGTGTTTCATGTCCAGATGTTTTTCAACCTGCGCAGGGGAGGTAAGCCCTCAAACCATTCACAGGACATACTGAGGTACGTAGCTTAATGAACAAAAGCTCGCGGCAGCCGCTTTCAAGCCCTTTGCTCTGTAGATCCAGTTGGGGCTTAGATTGCATTCTCCGGCAGTACAAAAATTTGCTGTGTAATACTATATGTAGAATTTCACATTATGTACGGAATCCAGTGTAATAATTTCTGAGCCCCTTTAAATCTATAGACATGCAAAAATTTCAAGCAAACAGTGAAGTTGCTGTGTACTATGTGGTTGGCGACCGCTCCGAAGGGGGAGCGTTTATTTTTGGCAGCAGTTCAGTGCGAGACCGTGATGAATTAAAGAAAGAGAAAAAGTTGAAATATGTCGCCGAAACAATAACGCGGTCCTGCCTGGAGCAAGTGAACTATACGTTCACCCTTGAAAGACATCTTCTCATTCCCAGTGTTTAATACATATTAATTTGCTGAGAAGATGCGTCTCACTGTGAGCCCACGAGGCACGTGCAGGCAAGTTTACTTTATATATTAAAAATACTATACACGGCCCCAAGGCACTTAATAAGGTGAACGTTAAGCGATGTAAGCACAGAAGAAGCAAGGAAGTATACAGAAGCAAATGTGAAGGAAAAAAATGAAACCCGAAAGTATTATGCGCGGCAAAGATCAATGGGAAAAATACATTGTAGGGCATGGTACATAAAGTTTCAATAGCAGTTATGGAATGTATTCAAAAAAGAATTAAAGATCAAAATTAAAAGAAAAGACTAGCCGTGTTACATATGAGAATTGTTTGAAAATGCACTAAAAACCAAAACAACCGAGTATAAGTAAAAAAAGAAAGCACAGAACAACAAAGAAATAAAACATTATGATGACGTTTCGGATAATACTCCCACTGTTGATTTTGGTATTGTGGATGGTTGGATTTAGAAGTGATAATGCCGCGAACATCACGCCGCGAACGGCTTTGGCAAAGTGAAGGAGTAATAAAGCAAGGGTGTCTACTCACTGAGAAGACCTCGGGATGTTCACACAGTTGTCATGCTGAGAGTGCTTGTTGCCAGAAGTTAAAATAACCGCGCTCGGATAGTGGTCGACATCCGCCCCTCGACCCGACACAATTTTCTTCCTCTGTCACCAGGTGCATTGAAATATATGCGGAACTCATCTGACGACAAATGGAGAGAAAAAGAATGAGACCAACGAATAAGTTCTAACGAGAGCTGTAGCACTCAACACGCCAAGCGTACCTATTGTAAACTATTGCGTAGCGACATTTTTAATTATCAGTGTACAGGTACTGCGCAGATGGTAAGAAAAATGAAAATACAACTTCGAATAAACTGTGCAATGATCGCCTAACATATCTGATGTTTTCATTACTTGGTTGTCCTGCTAGTTTTGTTCCTTTCTAGTCAATGTTTTAATAAACGCAAATCGTATGGTTCAACCACTCAAAGCGAAACATGGGCTATAAATGCCATCGTAGAGTAGGGCTGAGTGCTAAATTATACCCCACGGCGTTTATTACCTCCTAAATAATAGAACTAAAAAGTTTGCCTGTAATAAATATTGCTTCTAGCAGAAAAGGCAAAACTGGCATTGCACATCACCAATTTCAATGATTAAGTTATACAAAGTCAATTTGATCATAAAAGTTCCGTAGTATATTTACCACACGATATCTCTTGCGCTCGCTAATGCTCCAAAAACAACTCTGGGCACTGGCATGATGATGCTTGGTCCAATATTACTCCGCAGCGCAAAGCCACAGGTCACAATTTTTCTTTGTTCACTCTATTAAGCAACTGAAGCAGTCCGGAAATGAAACGCTTTTTAGGACCCAACGAAGCAATCACTGCGCCATTGCGGCTATTTCCGTAATGTACTGTCGCTATGCAAAGCACCGCTTTCGACGCTTCGATGCGTTCAGCGAACCAATCAATTCCGCTTGAGGCAAAACAGAGGTGAAGAGAGAGAAAAAAAAAAAAACTAGCGGCGAGACAAAGAGCCGCATCGCCCGTTGAGAATGCCGTTAAAATAAAAAAAGGAAATCGTCAAACTAAGATTTCTTTCCCGCTTTGTCTTCTAACCTCATATCGTCGCTGCGCTGTGAGGGGCGCTAATCTCTGCGCTAAGACCTCTGCCACGTGCACCATCACGACCGCTGGTAGTGGAATTTCTTGTCCATGCAGGGACAACGTTTAAGCTCAGTATACGAAGCCACGCACAGTTGTCCTATGTTGAGGCACACGCTGTTTTTAAACGTCTACATTTTTACTTTTTGATATTTTTTTATTTGTTTGCCCGTTCTTGCTAAGATGTAGATCAGAATGTGCGCCGAGAACCCCCTCAATAACAATATAGATCGCATCTGCTCTTAAACATGCATAGTATTCACTGTGACATCGCTACGAGATTTCGTTGTCCTTGCTGTGGAGGCGAACGTGATGAATAAAATGAAGAAAAAGGCAAAATGGCAGACGAAGAAGAGGCTTCGTTGTTGAGAGGGAGAAAATGTTGTTTAAAAAGGTATCGGCTTCAACGGTGGTCTAAGTACCAGTTCATAACATTTACTGTGTCGATCCTTCGGAGCCACCATACAAACATAGGATGATGTTGGAATAGCCGTGCAGACTTTTTAATTTGCGTATTGCAATGCAATACACCGGAAAAGAACACGACCTATTAATTAATACATAAACTAAAATCACAGAATCACCCATTTGTGTGAACTCCACGATAACAAAGCATTTTTTGGAAAATGATTAAAAATGCCCCTAAATGTCTTCATGTCAAATCTTTGAACGAGTACATTGTGACCGACACTCTCTAACTCCTTGCTAGCACCTATAACACAACACCAGAAATCTCAGTGCTGCCTGAGGCAGAAAATGCTGCCAACGGGAAGATAAATTTTTCCCGAAAATGAGCTAGACCATCCGCCGCCTCATTGCCCCTTATGCCCTCGTGCGCAGGTATCCAGATTAAATTATGTTGGACTGTTATGCTCTCTGAGAGGTTGCACTCTCTGAGCACCTTAAGAGCAGCTTTGCTAATTCTGCCCTTCGTATAATTTCGACAGGTCTCTTTTGAGTCCGTGAGAATATTCAATGATTTGTTCTCCCTATATCCTGTTGCTGCCGCCAGCGCCACGGCTAACTCCTCGGCGTCCGTTATACTCCAGATTTCCGTGGATGCCCCGGAGGTTAGTTCCCCATCTTTGTTTACTACCACTGCCGTACCTATGTATTTGCTTCTGCCGCTCGCTACTTCCATAGCGCTTGCGCTTGCTCGAGCTTTTTGTTTCCGAGTCGGACAGCAGCAGGAGAGCCGTGGTCTGAGCGCCATGATCCTCGGGGAGAGCTATTCAGAACTACTCCAACATCACAGAGGGGTGAGATATAAATATCCGCCCCCGCATAAAGCACTAACAAAGGAGGAGGCAACAGATTGGCGTAGATTACAAACAGGTTCCTTCCCCAACCTCTTTATATACAACAAGATGTTCCCAACGGAATATAGGGGCACATGCCCGTGGTGCGGGGCCACACCCACACTATTTCACATAACATGGGAATGCGAACGAAACAACGCATTCCGAGAACACAAACCCCCGAGTGCGGAGCACTGGGAGAGCCGGCTCGTCAGCTGCGAGCTCGCCGTCCAAAAGAGGATGGTAGAGCACGCACGGGATGCAGCCAAACTCAGTGGAGCCCTGGCCTGAGGGACCACCCTTTGCTGAAGAAGCCTTCCCTGCAGCGCAGCGTGAAGACAGCGACACGCGAAGCAAGCAAGAAGACTTCTGATCGCGTAAATACTTATGATTCAATAAAAGTTTTCCTATCCTATCCTATCCTATCCCGAAAATGAATCTAAAATGCTCATGAAATAAAGTGTGGCAACCAAGCCGGAACATATAACGTAATACGTATATAATATATTGTCACGACTGAAGTCACAGGGAAGGTACACGTTGCCGAGGACCAGAGAATAAGGTCGGCTTGCCGTTCCGATCACAGAGTCACAGAGACCAGCACCAGCGCGCCGCTCGTGCCCACAACAACCGCTTCGTCGTCGTCGACACCAAACAAGGCTGTCGCGCGGCGCTAGGCACGTGGCATTATTCCCCCCCGTGAAAGAAAACATCGTCCCGATGACAAGGTGAGAGGGAGAAAAAAAAATGAGGTGAACTGTACAATAACGCAAGGTTTCACTTGCAGGAAGCGCTCAGTAGCGCGAAAAGTATGGCTTTAAGCGCACCACATGCACAATTTCAGGCCGCTGGCGTCGAACACTGACAGTCACAGTTCCATCTGGAATGACTTCGTAATTAACGTTGTTTAAGCGGCGCAGGACTTTATAGGGTCCGAAATAGCGGTGGAGTAGTTTCTCGCTCAAGCCTTTGTGGCGCACGGGGGTCCACACCCACACTTGGTCCCCTGGTTCGTAGTGGACTTCCCTGTGCCGGAGGTTATAGTGGCGAGCGTCGGTGGCATGCTGCTCCTTGATGTGCAGGCGGACCAGCTGACGGGCTTGATCGGCCTGTTCTGCGAAATGGGCGGCACCGGGTTCGACCGCTTCTTCCCCGCACGGGAGCATCGCGTCCAACATCGTGCGGGCCTCTCTGCCATATACGAGACGGAACGGCGTAAACTTCGTGGTTTCCTGCGGCGCCGTATTGTAGGCGAAGGTGACATACGGCAGGATCTCGTCCCACATTTTATGTTCGACGTCGATGTACATTGAGATCATGTCCGCCAAAGATTTGTTTAGTCGTTCCGTTAATCCATTTGTCTGAGGGTGATACGCTGTTGTTGTGCGATGCTCGGTTTGCTGAGAGTTAAGGTGTCCCGCAGTAGCCGAGCTGTAAACGCCTTTCCTCGGTCAGTAATGATGGTCGACGGTGCACCGTGTCTGAGCACAATGTCGTTCATAAAGAATCGAGCAACTTCGCCGGCAGTACCTCGGGCAAGGGCCTTCGTTTCGGCGTAGCGTGTTAAGTAGTCTGTGGCGACTACGATCCACTTGTGTCCGTTCGAGGATAAAGGAAATGGGCCTAAAAGGTCCATGCCCACTTGCTCGAAGGGTGTGAGGGGTGGTTCAATAGATTGCAACATACCGGATGGCTTGAGCGTGGGTTTTTTTCGCCGCTGGCATTGTCGACAAGTCTGTACGTAACGTCTAACGCTCGGAGAAAGATGTGGCCAGTAATAGTTCTGCCGGACTCGGTTTAGGGTGCGTGTAAAGCCAAGATGCCCTGACGTTGGTTCATCGTGGCAGGCCAGGAGGATTTCGTGCCTTAGATCAGCCGGTATGACTAGCAGGTATGTTTTCGCACTCGACGTAGAATTCTTCTTATAAAGCACCCCATTGCGGAGGCAATACGACGACAACCCCCGAGCAAGATACCGGGGTATTGTAGGATGCCCACCTTCAAGATGGACAATAATCAGTCGCAGCTCGTCGTCGGCGCGCTGTTTGGAGGCGAGATCGGACGTAGTGACTACTCCGAGGAAGCTTTCGTCGTCGGTGGCATCTGACGAAGGAGGGCCGACGGGCGCGCGGGACAGGCTATCAGCATCGGTGTGCTTCCGGCCAGACTTATAACATCGAAATCGAACTACTGCAGGCGCAATGCCCAACGTGCTAAGCGGCCACAAGGATCCTTTAAGTTTTTCAGCCAACACAAGGAGTGATGGTCAGTGATGACACGAAACGGTCGGCCATAAAGGTACGGGCGGAACTTGGCAGCGGCCCATACTACCGCCAAACATTCTTTTTCAGTGGTGGAATAGTTACACTCTGCACGGGAAAGTGCACGGCTGGCGTAGGCAATTACTTTCTCGACCCCGTCTTGGTGCTGAACTAGAACGGCACCAAGGCCGACGTTGCTCGCATCCGTGTTTAACTCTGTGTCGGCATCATCGTCGAAATGTGCCAGGATCGGGGGTGACTGGAGCCGGCGTCGTAACTCGTCGAAAGCCATCTGCTGCTCGGCGCCCCAGGAAAATGATGCGTCATCTCGAGTTAGGAGAGTCAGAGGGCTGGCCATCTGTGCAAAGTGTTTGATAAAGCGACGATAATAGGAGCACAGCAACAAAAACCATCGGACTGCTTTTTTGTGGGCGGGGACGGGAAAGGCAGAAACGGCAGCAAGTTTCTCAGGGTCCGCTCGGATGCCATCAGCACTCACGATGTGCCCAAGAAACTTCAATTCGGTGAACCCGAAGTGGCACTTTTGAGGCTTGAGAGAAAGGTTGGCAGACCGGACAGCTTCGAGAACAGTTCTCAGGCGGCGCAGGTGTTCTGTGAACGTCGGTGAAAAAATTATCACGTCGTCGAGATAAACAAGGCATATCTGCCACTTAAGACCTGTGAGCACAGTGTCCATCATCCGCTGGAAGGTGGCAGGAGCACAGCAGAGCCCGAATGGGAGGACGCGGAATTCATAGAGCCCATCTGGTGTTACGAAGGCAGTTTTTTCACGGTCCCTCTCATCAACTTCAATTTGCCAATAACCACTCCTGAGGTCAATGGAGGAGAAGTAATTGGCTCGGCGAAGTCGGTCGAGAGAGTAGTCAATCCGTGGCAGCGGATAGACGTCCTTCTTTGTCATACTGTTAAGTTTCCGATAGTCAACGCAGAAACGAAGTGTTCCGTCTTTCTTTTTAACGAGGACTACAGGCGACGACCATGGGCTGCTTGAAGGTTGAATGACGCCATCGGCGAGCATCTCCTTGACTTGCTGTTGGATAGCGTCTCTCTCCCGAGGAGACACACGATAGGGCTGCTGATGGATGGGTCGAGTGCCTTCATGCGTGATAATCCGGTGTTTAATGATCGACGTTTGCTGCACTTTAGATGAAGACGTGAAGCACACACGAAACGCCAGCAATAGATCTTGGAGTTGCCTCTTTTCAACGGAGGAAAGGCTAGAATTGATGTCGACAGCGTGTACGGCATCATCCGGTTCAGTGCTAGGCGTAGCTTCCTCTGAAGAAAAACATTCGGCGACTTCGTGCAGATGGTCGACGTAAGCGATGACAGTGCCACGGAACAGATGTCGATGTTCATTGGAGAAATTGGTGACAAGCACCTCCGTCTCTCTTCCACGAAGGAAACAAAGACCTCTTGCCACAGAAACTCCCAAGGCGAGTGAGAGGGAGACATTAGGCTCAACAACCCGGAGGCCGTGATGTGGCTCCTCACAAGTAACTCTGGCGAGGATGCTGGCACGTGGTGGCACTGTGAGGCTATCATCGGCGACTCGCAGCGTGGAGTGGGACCCGCGGTACTCATGCCTTTCAGTGGCCAGTTTGGCGGAAAACGTCACCAAGCGGTTCGGTAGATCTATAGTGGCACCGTGCTCACGAAGGAAGTCGATGCCAAGAATAACATCACGAGAGCATTCGCGTAGAACAAGAAAAGTCGCAACAAATGTGCAGCCTCGCACCGTAACCCGGGCTGTACACATACCCAGTGGTGCAACCACATGTCCGCCTGCCGTCCGTATGTCTGGTCCGTTCCATGGCGTCACCACCTTTTTCAGTGTCCTTGTAAGCCGCCCGCTAAGGATAGAATAATCGGCTCCCGTATCAACTAAAGCGCTGACCTCCTTCGTGTCGACGATAATAGGGATGTCCAGGGAGACCCGGCCAAGACCAGGGCCTGTCGACGTCGGTTCGGAGTGAAGTGAGCGGTGTGGCGGCGGAAGCTGGACGGCGGTTGGGTGGTCGGGGTCGGGACAATTTAAGCGACACGGCGGTGATAACTGGTCGGCGATGCGGACGACGTCGGGGCGATCTGGTCTGTGCGGCGAAAACTGGACAGGAATTCGGCGTTCGACGTCGGGGCGAATCGAGCGGTGCGGCGGTGGAAGCTTTACGGCGAATCGGTGTGCGGCGGCCTCGCCCCCAAAGGTCGCCGGAGCTAGTTTTCCCGATGAGGGCTCGAGGAACCATGGCGTCCAGCGGTATACCGTGGCCCAGAAGGCGAAGAGCGACGAGGCGAAGGCGAGCGCGACTCGCGACGAGGAGAATGTGGCAGACTACGCTGGCGGGTGACGTACTCGGCGATGTCCTGAGGCCGCTGACCAGGCCGTGGACGAGGGCTGTCGGGGGAAAATCCTCTAAGGCCCATCTGACGATAAGGGCACTGCCGGTAGAGGTGACCTGCTTCGCCACAGTGGTAGCAGAGAGGGCGGTTATCTGGAGCGCGCCAGAGATCAGTCTTCCGGGGCGCCTGGCGCCGATCTGCCCAAAGGGGCAGCGGTTCCGCAGCGTGCACAGCGACCTGAGGTTGCGTGTAAGGCGAAGAGGTAGGTAGCAGGGCTGGGCGGCGTGTGACATCAGCATAAGTCATCCGCTGGGTGGGGCCCGGGGGTGGTGGTGGAACGACTGTACTTGTCGGTGGCGTGAGTGCGTTCTGGACCTCCTCACGGATGATGCTGGCCAGGGAAGCTGCACCAGGAGTAAATGATCCATGAAGTTGCTGGAGCTCCTCGCGAACCACGGTGCGAATGAGGTCGCGAAGGGAGCTCATATCTTGCCCGGGATTGTAGTCGGTTCGGTCAGACGGCGGTAGTGTGGAGATGGAATTCAGCGGCCGACCGTACTGGCTGCATCGCTGCTGTAGCAGTTTCTCCATGGTCACAGCTCCAGCCAGAAACGCCGCGACTGTGGTGGGCGGGTTCCGCACGAGGCCGGAAACAAGCTGTTCTTTGACGCCGTGCATCAGGTGCCGCACCTTCTTCTCCTCACTCATGGACGGGTCGGCGCGATGGCAAAGGCGCGTGACGTCTTCAACGTACATTGCGACCCCTTCGTTCTGACGCTGAACTCGAGAGGTTAGGGCACGCTCGGCATTCTCTCGGCGGTCACTGTTGGCGTACGTACCGAGGAGCTGGCTTCGGAAGGCCGGCCTACGTAGAGAATGTGGCCTCGCGGTTCTCGAACCATGTCCGAGCAGCGTCTTCAAGGCTGAAGTAGACGTTCCGCATTTTCGCAGCGTCCTCCCAGCCGTTAAACGTCGCGACCCTTTCGTAGTGAGCTAGCCAGTCCTCGGCGTCTTCAAACTGCTCACCGTGAAATGGTTTAGGGGTGCGTGGGGTCTGAAGGATGAGACAGGACGAAGGGGTGGAAGGGATAGTCATGGTACGGGCGGGCGGTGTCGTTGCCACAGCTAGGGTCTCTTCGTCAAGAGCGAAGGCCTCGGGGGGCAAGCCTCGGAGCCGTCGGCTGGTACGATGAACAGGAGTGGTCACGAGAGGCGGCTGCGTAGGATCGTCCGCAGGAGAAGGGATCATCGATAGCACCTCCACCAGTGTCACGACTGAAGTCACAGGGAAGGTACACGTTGCCGAGGACCAGAGAATAAGGTCGGCTTGCCGTTCCGATCACAGAGTCCCAGAGACCAGCACCAGCGCGCCGCTCGTGCCCACAACAACCGCTTCGTCGTCGTCGGCACCAAACAAGGCTGTCGCGCGGCGCTAGGCACGTGGCAATATGTAATACAAAATATAATATAACATGTTTTGCCCCCATGTGCAACACAGCAGTCTGAATTAAATGGCCCTGTA
Source organism: Amblyomma americanum (assembly GCA_030143305.2). Classification (NCBI taxonomy): domain Eukaryota; kingdom Metazoa; phylum Arthropoda; class Arachnida; order Ixodida; family Ixodidae; genus Amblyomma; species Amblyomma americanum. The sequence continues at coordinate 80,493 of JARKHS020010047.1, read as the reverse complement.
GTTTTCAATAGTATAGGTGTACCACATTTGCATGAGGTCTAGTTTACTGAAAATGCTTTGGCAGGGATGAGTCCATGTTCTGCGAAATTAATATTTATATACAGGAAAAGAAATTGCAATGACTCCAAATTACGCTGCAGATCACCCATTGAGATGCCATTGTTTGTTGCAGCTTCCTCCGAGTCCGAAGAGATGATAAAGCAATAATTTTATCAGATTGCATTGCAAGGTAGTAAAACTCAACAGGCTCCGCAGTAAAGCAACTGGAGAGCTCTAAGCAGGAAACAGAAAAGTTACGAGATGCATGAAAAAAAGACAGCACTGATTATAGAGACCAGACAACAACGTCAGCGTTAAAACTGTCCGCCACAATTTCTTTAATTGACTGCCTCGGATTTCTTTCAGACAGGTAATTGCATGTGGACCAAGTTTTACGCAGAGCGTATCTTGTACTGAATGACAGAATTCTTGGGTAGAACAGTTTCCAACCTGAATAATGGTTGTTGTTTTCTTCTTTAAGAATCGTAGTCTTTTTTGAGAAGTTAATTGCATAGAAAATGTTTTCCACGAGGTCTGAGAGCAATTATTAGTGCAATAGGTAGCATTAGCAAGCCGAATAAAGATACTGATTGCGCATTCTACACACTATGACTTATTCCAAAGATTTACGGATCCAGAAATTTGCATAATTTTTCGTAGTAATTAAAGGGACCAAATTCGCCAAGAAAAGAGAGCAGAGTATCTTTGCAACCAATTTAACAAATAGTTTGTCTGAAGACAATTGAGAATTTCCTTCAACCAAGTTCTTGAATAAGCATAATATAAAATTTAATAGACATTTAATTGCATTGTGCGTGGTGAACGCAATCGAAATGAAGTCTGAAGTCCGTTCGGTCTGCTCCTCTACTCCTTCATTTCTGCTTCTCTCATACGCTGAAACAGTAGAGCCGCCGATAATCAGTCCGCGCCTGCATACTTCCGTGGTAATACTCACTGTTTCGCGGTGATTTTCCGTTTCGAAAGGTACAGGCGGCGTTGGTTCGGGCTCTTTTCTAACGTGATACGCTGAGCTACCTATACAGGTCTGCATACAACCAATTGCAGCTGCTAACTTCTGCCGAGCCTGCCGCTTTACTGGGCCATGTCACGTGTCAAAAGGACCTGCCTGCACACCTGAAACTCGGCCATGTCACGTGGTCTCATAAAGGCACATACCATGACGAATGATCAACGCTCGGCCTTGTCACCTGCCAACTCAGCCATTTCAAGTGGTCACATGACGTCAAATACTATGTCGAGCAATCAGGGCTCGGTCAAGCCACGTGACCCTATGATGTTATCACTATCTCGAACAATCAGCGAATGGTATGGCTAACTACGCAGATTTTTTTTGTAGAGACGCTTCTAATTTTGTACATTAAATACAAGAAGCTATGAAGGATTTTTCAAGACAGTACCGTGTCGTAGTATCGGTTGTCATGCTCAATAAGGTATTTTACTGAGTAGAAAGCTATTCATAGGCCCCTAGACAAATGGGTGCAAGGATGACAATATTAGGATCTCCAAGTAAAGCAATTGGACGATTTGGCAGTTCTAAGTCTAAAAAGCTGTCAAAGCCTCAAATCCTGCATTATTCAAAGGCAAATATATCTACACAGATGAATACTACCCAGACAAATATTCGGAACTCTTGCGCTTGAAATTAAAAAAAAATATAAACCCTCCCAGGTGCGCATTTGGGACAGCGCTCATTGGAGCGTCTTGTATGCTTTCTCGCAACAGTGTGCTCTTGTTTAAGCATTGCTGCTTTAAAAGTGCGTGCACTGAGAGTATGCTTTCTTGGATAATTCTTGATACTTTTTATATTCCTAACTTTATAAACCAAACTCTCCTCATTCTATCTCGGCAGGCAACTGGTCTCCGCGATAATTCCCATGAGGTCGACAATATTTGTCATTGGTTCAACGAAAACTCCGTGAGACTGAACCTGATTCGGTTAAACGCTTGACGCGTGTGTTTATCCAGCGCTTGCAATATTGATGCCGGTCTCATTCTCAGTCTAATTGCTGGCCCAATTCAGGACATGCGCGCTAAAATCTAATAACGATAGGAATGCAGTCCCTCGCTCAATGAAGCTAGCGAGGAAAGAAAACAGCGAGCCCTTTTGAAAAACATGTTCTTAACGTTTGCTCGCTGCACGCTTCATATAGGATGGCTGCGTGCTAATTGGCAAGCACTTACTGGAGTCTCTCTATGAATGCCAGCTCTCGCAAAAATGAGGGGGACTCGGAAAATCGAAGAGGAATCCAAGAGCCGCCGAATCGAGTGCAGTTGCAGTGAGGACAATACTTTGTTTATCCTCGTTATTAGCAGGGACAAAGGTGTATGAGTCTAGCTTTGCTTCCGAGAACGCAAATTTCTCGGTGCTTGTCATGTAAATAGACTGGCAAATGTGTAGCGGCGGCTCTCGCCGAATAAACAGCGAGGTTGATTTTGCCCTCGACTATGCATATAGTTTGGAGGCCTGCTAGGCCTTCGAGTAACTTGAAGCCTCATTTCATGTTATTTTTTCGCCTGTAAGCCTTAATTACATTCTAATGCGCCCTCGATTGTAACTCGCAACTGTGTTTAAATTGAAGAAAAAGTATTGGAATGGCTTCGAATGTAACGCAAACCAGATTTTTCGCGCTTCGTTAAAGAAATGCCTGCGTGAGGTCGGCCTGTAGCTGACAGAGCATGACATCTGACAGAGCATGAAAAATATGTAATGAATAAAGCTAGTAGGAATGCAGCTGTCATGAAAAATTGGGCACTGTGGAATTATAATAGGTATGAAGTGGTAAGAGGGATCTGGAAAGGGGTGATGGTCCCTAGCCGTACTTTCGGTAATGCGGTCCTGTGCATGAGACCAGATGTTCAAGCAAGGTTAGAAATCAAATAACGCGGCGTAGCGAGGCTAAATTTGGAACCACATGGCAACACAACAAATCAGGGGGTATAGGGTCATATGGGATGGGCGTCGTTCGAGAGCACAGAAGCTAGCAGTAAGATAGCATTTGAGGAGCGAGTGAGAAAAATTGGAGAAAAGCAGTGAGCTATTGAAGTTTTCAGAAAATTGTACATAAGGAAAGTTGACACGAAATGGAGAAAGCGTGCTAGAAAATTGACAAGCAAATATCTGTACAGCGGTAGGGGGGCTGATCAGCAATTATCGGTAAAAAAAAGGCTGAAGAAATCGAGAGAGCTCTATGGAAAACAAGGATGCTGACGAAATTGGCACTGGGAACATACAGGATCTTTAAGCAGGAAATTGCCAAAGAAAATATCTATGATGATTGTAGAGAAAGGTCTTTGTTGTTTGAGGCCAGGAGGACGGATGTTTTGCGGACTATGACATATAGAGTCAGGTACCGCGAGATAGACGCGTTGTGCGTTGCGTGCGGAGAGGAGGAGGAAACGGCTGAACACTCGATACTTTTCTGTAAAGGGCTTCACCCTACAGTGGAAAGCAGCGGGGCTGACTTACCCAAGGCATTGGGGTTTAAGGACAGTGGAGGGAAAGTATATTTTAAGCGGGTAGAAGTAACGAAGCGAAGGTTATCTGACTGGTGGCTAAAATCAAGACAAGAGCAAAATTTTCATAAGTCCTGGCTAGGTGGCTTGAGCCACCACCCGATTTAAAGGGTCCATCCATCCATCCATCCATCCATCCATCCATCCATCCATCCATCCATCCATCCATCCATCCATCCATCCATCCATCCATCCATCCATCCATCCATCCATCCATCCATCCACCCATCCATCCATCCATCCATCCATCCATCCATCCATCCATCCATCCATCCATCCATCCATTCATCCATCCTTTGTACAGAAGATCACCATAACTAAAACCGTTAGCTTTTGTTACCTCGTTATTTCGCACACCCATCCGCGTTTCCAGTGCAGGAATTGGGCGCGCGCCAAGATGCTGCGCTCTGATAACGTGATATCGCGTTCATCTTTCAACGGGCGCTCCAGCGGCTGTGGCGCGCTTGGCGTAATTGGCAGGGCACCAAGACCCCTGTGCGCCCTGGGCGGGAGCGCCGGCGGGCGTTGCGCGCTCGGCGCGGCGCTGCCCGCCTGCGCAAGCGTGTGCTTAGAAACGCTCCAAGCGCAGTCTTTTCACCTGGCGCCGTTGTGAACTATGCACGACTTCGGAACCGAGATTTCCATGTCGGCTCAAGATCAGGCAGCCGCTTTGCTGAAGCGATACTTCAGATGCGTTCGAGGCTTCTCAGTATCCAAGACTGCGGTAAGCGATATCGATGGTTTGGTTTGGTTTATGGGGTTTAACGTCCCAAAGCGACTGAGGCGTCCCAATGCGCCGAATCATCGATATCGATGATTCGGCGTGCAAGAAGTACCAGGCCTTTCTTTTTTTATGCCGATGGCAATGCGTTGTTCCACGCTAATTTCATTTCTGTACTCGATTCTGACGCGCACGCAATTTTTGGCGATATTTTTCTGGGAAAAACACGCACGTTGGAATCAAGGAAATAAGGATACTTCGTTCTTCACCGCTTTTCCAGTTGTCAGTGCTGCCTTTGACCATCTCTTGATTGGCATTGCTGCTGTCGATCACGCGGGGCGTCACGAGCGCGTCATCAAAAAGCGCGCGCGGTGCGATAGCAGGTTCCACATGAATTATAGACGCAGGGAAAATACGCTTTCGCGCGGGGTCTTCCTCCTACCGTCCATATCTTGTGGTTTGTTTCTCTACTTTCACAGCGGTGCACTGCTTTCCTTTTACTGCAGCGAGCATAAGCTGCAACGCAGCCACCATAGCGCGAATCATAGTACAATGAACCATTGGATGTTAATAAGCTCCGCGTGATCGAAATAATATTCAGGTAACTCCGTTAGGGTGTCTCTTATAGTCGAATTGCAGTTTCAGTGTGTTTAGTTTCGCTTACTATTATATTCAGTGCTATTGTGCAAGCCGGAGAAACTAGCACACGACGTTGATAATTGGTCAGCATTGGAAGAAACGTTTGCACCGTTGGTAAATGCACCGTATTGTGAATATTCTGATGGTTGTCACGACAGAAACTTTTTCTCCTCGGCATTCACCAACTATAACTGGGGCGTTACAACAAAGTGATTGATTGAGTTTTTGTTTTGTGATGATGGCAGAGGTGGTGGATGTACTTCTAGGCCTCAGAGACTCGGCGAGCAAGTTATTGCGTTACATTAGTTATGACCTCAATGGATAAGACGATCCTTAATGTTGTAAAAAGACACTGCGCCATTTCAGTGGTACCTCTCAAGCATCACCAACATTCGTCACGGTGAAACAAGAATGAGGAACTCATAGCGCTAAACCAGTATGACAGAGTGGCAGTGGCATTCAAATTCATATTTTGTTTTGAATATCGCCAACTTAGTCTCGACACCTGCACAGACCCTTCGAATTTTATGTCCTGCAAAACAAGTTACCTCAGTAATGCACGCTTGAAAACTTGGTATTCTAAGACAAGCATCAAGATAAACATACTCCTTCTTGCAAGCTTCGGGACTGCTTAAGCGCCTGTCTTGAACACTATTTTTTATGGTGATAAGGCGCATGCGCAAAAAAATATTAATTTCAATCTTGAACGTCAAATTCACGAGTGAGCATCACAGTGGCCGAGTTAGTCCATGCAAAAAGTTCACCGCGTGTATAATTCTCCCGAGGTCTGTAAGCCTGCTTTTGTATTTGTCAGCGTCTTGCTGCAATGCCTCAGGCAAAAATTATTTTCTTCTTAGACCTTTTTTATGACCTGCGCGACGCGTTTTCTCCAACGGCATGTTTTATAATGCCATACACAATAGAGCGCATCATGTGTTTTGCTGCAACTGCGCTTTCCTGGGTGCTTCCGTTGGAAAGTCGTTGTTTCCGTCGAGGATTCGAAAGAGTGTACAGCAGACTGCAGTTACTTCTTTCAAAGAAAAGTGTAGATAGTCGCAAAAATCTACAAAAGGACAGAACTAACTACTCAGCTACAGCACAATCAACGGATGAGGATTTCCATCCTTAATCGTCTATATCTTTTAAGACCACTGCAACAACGTCGATTCTTCGAATGCTTGACTTTTTTTCAGTTTTATGTTGCCAAGCTAGCCTAAACTGCAAGGTCAGCCGTGTTTTTTTGCTAATGGCTAGACCTTGGGATCGTAGGGAGGGAACAGTTCGTTTTATTTATTTTGATTTGCCCACTAACAGCCATAGGCTTTCTGCAGTGGTGGGGAGAATGAAATTCTTTCAGCTTCCACTCTAGGCAAACAAAGAGAGCATCATCCGATCATCGCGGTGACACTGAAGCAGCAGATGAAGCCTCAAATGATGCCGAAATTCTTCAACACAATCAGATCCTTCCGTCCTAATAGTAGCCGGCAGCCAAGAAGTTCGTCATGTAACACAAATCCGTACCAAATAGCCCAATTTTTCACCATTTTGCAATTCGCCATATTAAGCACCGACGGTATTCAAACCGCCACTGCCCACTGTGGACATACAAAGTATATAGACTTTATAGACAAAGGTTTATGGGCAGTCTGTACACTGGCTACAGGAATTTCTGGGAGGGTAAAGCTGTTGAGTGCGCGGGTGCTATGGCTCGACATAAGCGAAGGATACGAGAGACGCTGAGTGCACTGCCCAGCCTTTCAAGAGAAGCGGATAAAAGCTGCGACGCGCAAAGTAGCAAAGGCAGCAAAGGAAGCCGAGCGCGGTATCCAGCTAGCAAATACTTCGATGTGTTTGCGCTGTTCTGCACACACGCTTAATGCACCAAAATCTAAAAGGGTGCAGGTAGCGCGTTATTACACCGCGGCTTTTTTGAGAATTGTTGAAGCTGGTTGGAGAAGTTTTTGTGCGTTGTTTTAATGCTACGTTATGTATTCAAGGCCTTAGATTCAGGCAGTTCGCATATTTTTTTAGTCAGTTTTGTCTCTTTGTTATGTTTGTATAGCATGGCTTGAAGCGCATCTTCGTTGCGAGGGAAGTTCTTCAAATTGTCGAAGAACCACTTTGGGGACAGAAATGATTGCCTGTGTATTCTAACTATCACACTATCCTCGATACAAACTCTCCGAATTAGAACCGGATTCACGAACCGTGGCCTTTGATGTCATATTACATGTTTATACCTCACGTGTTTCACCTTCTCATCAACAATGGCATTAGGATCACGTTCATAGTTTGCCAACACATGTGAGGATTTCAGTGCAGGGTTGTACAAGTGACTGATGGCACTTCCGCTTTGATCCGCAACTACGAAATTTTAGCTATATATTTTTAAGCTGAAACATATGGAGAAATTAAGTGCCCTGTACGAAGGAAGAATAATTAATATCTGCAAAATTATGACAACGCAGAAGCAATGACTACCAGTTTTTTTTCGGAAAGTTCTGTGAGCGGCGTACGCCACCAGGCTCTCCTCTCTCCACAAGGACCACGCTCGAATATACGTCGGGCTTAGGTATAGCAGTTTTTCGGCACTAGTTTTTGTACACATTTCCTGTAAATATCTGTTCCCGCAACTATTCCTACCTGCATTCTCAGGTATCCGGGAAGTAAAAGAAAAGGAAAGGAAAAAAGGTACGGCCTGCCCCAACAAGCGACAAAAGTTAAAAAGAACGATAACATGTTGCCTTTTTTTTGCAGAGAACAAACGCACTCACCCAGCCTATGTGAAAGAAAAGCCTTGAGGACCACGGTTATGCGGGTCATTAAAAAGAGATCAATACAGGGCGTGCTTGTCCCAGAAAATACATCGCAGCAGATCATGGTTGGCCGGAGTGTGCCCTACTCCCGGCAAAAGAACCCTCAAAGTCGCGGCAACCACGCCAGCCTTTATGTTTCCACACATAGCCACATTCAACGTGACACCAAGCGCTGTCGAAAGATCGAGTGCACGTCATTATCGCATACGTCAACGGTTCAGGCCGCCACACAAGTATAAACATAATTATATAATTGCACCGAAGGTTTATGCTACACCGGCAAACGTATTCTTTTTGCTAAGCCTTCTTTTCCTTTCAATTTTCTGCTTTCTTATACCACTCAGGTAGCAGGTGCCTGAAACATTTGTTAATGTGATAGCACTAAAGGAAACGTTCTCCAGAAAATCCGACGTCGGAGTTGTGAGCAAGAAATCATGAGCATGACTGTTGCAGGTGGTCCCCCAGAGTACAACCTAGGAGGAAGGTTGGCCACGTAGGTGACGTGACCTTGCGGCGTCGTCACAACCTGCCCACCGCACAATTAAAAAATTGCCCAACGTGGCCGGTGACAAATTTGATTGGTCGGTCAAGAAGAGCAACCTGGGTCGCGCAAGGCCTACCGCTGGGAGCACCTGCTATCGCACGGCAGCGGCGCGTCTCTTAACCGCTGCACCACTGGGCCAGGAGGGGTATGAGGACTCCCGGGATTCTATGATTGTAAACTTGAGAATGACCTCCTGTTTATAGGGAATTCACCAATTACGCTACCGCGTCCTGCTCTTAAGGCTTAAGTGTCCCTTTCAGTTTTTTTTCACCAGACGATTACGACAATATTACTGCCAAACAATGTGGTTTTGCCACGGTCGAATCCCCTAAAAATAACACAAACAAAATAAACATAGCAATGGTGCATATGCGTAAGCTTCAGTTCATTCACTAAAACCCTATTTCTGTTACAATGCATAAAAAAAAAGAAAACTAAAGCGTTGACACCAGTCGCCCGATAATAAGACAAACCAGTTGATTTGATATTTGTGACTGAATGATGCTATTTATTTCAAGACACACATTTTATTCATTTCTTTTGAGAGAAAATTCTGGAAAATATCAACAGACTTCAAGCAGGGCTTCACTTAAGGTATTTAGTGCTCCTTTGAAATGGCTGAAAGACATTTTTTCTGAGTAGTTTTCTTTTACGTTTTACGCTTACGTGGCAGGCACAGGGTTTGGTCTCCAGTGCTGTCTTGCACCAATCGAATTTTCATTGATTTCAAACTTCTCGCCTGCATGATGCGCGGCAGTCGCTGTGGCAAATTGTTCCCAAGATAACAGTTATTCACTGCCAAGGTTGCGTTGGGGACACGCGGATGAGAAAAAAAATACGTGCTGTGAATTTCGAAGCATTAATGTCTCATCGTAAGTTCTTTTGCGAGGTTAATTGAAATCTTCTTTTGCATCTTCTTCGGTGTTTGTGTGCTTCGTTTTCTTTCCCCACCAGACCGCGAACCATTGGGAAAGGCCTTTTTTCTAAAAACCTTTGACCTAAAGGTTTTTAAAAAGACCTTCACACTGAAGGTCTTTCACCGAGAGGCCAATACCCTGAAAAAATTAAATACAAAGGTCCTTATCCAGAAGGCATTCAACCAAAGGGCCCCTATCCAGAAGGCCTTTATCATTGTGATTATTGATGCCAATCATTATTTTGGTGTCATAAATTGCGTCATGTGACGTCATGGTGTCATGCAACGTTGTGTCGTGAACATTTAGTGTCAACATGGTCATTAGATATATCATCTGATGTCCATGATTTATTGACCATTGTATCACGGTAACTATCTGATTGTCTACTTTAGCCGTCATGCGAGACCATAGCGACATCACTGAGGCTTTTTCGGACCACTGCTGCTGTACAACACTGCGACCACTGGGTTTCCTTTCCAATGACCCATATAACACTTTCGCACTATTATACACCGCTCCCCGAAGGCCGCCCAGCAGGGCATACCCCGTACGAATTGACAATTCAAAAATAAGAGTTGATCCCAAATCACAAACGGGACGCAGAATCACGTGTGTGCTGACCCTATAGAAAGTACGCAAAAACCGCAAGAGACCGGTGTGCATGGGCGTGGAGGACTATAGTTCCCACAGACCGAACGCTGCAGTAGTAGTAGACAATGAAAGGAACATGTCAGAAGGTCTGATGGTCAACGGCACACACACAAAAAAAAAGCTGAAGACACTGCCATCACCCTAACAAACTCGGAGACGAAAACAACCGCTATCATTACAGATTCTCAAAGAGTATTCAGGGTCTTCCTCAATGAAAGAATCCACAAGGCGGCTATGCGACTGCTACTACTATCTCAATCTAGGAGTAAAGTAGCAATCAAGTGGGTATCACATCACTTTTAACTGCGTGAGACGATTGTGGCATATGTGGCTGCCCGATGTTTCGCTAACCGGGCCTCAGAAGGTGCAGATACTAGATGTTTGTCCCCACTGGCCGCATTCGATGACGTTACACAGCATAACAGACTCGCCCGCAGAACATACTCACCGGGGCATAAATCCTAGACCGTAGTACAAGCGAGCACAAGACGAGAGCTGCAGAGGACAGTCAACCGTCATCAAACACGCATGTTCCCATGCAATACGTCCCGCACTGCGCTTACTGCAGGGAGAGTCAACCACACTGTAAACGTGATATGGGCCTTTCACATAATCCAGAGCTAATACAGATTTTTAGGGAGCGAGAAACTGAGCTGTCCAGCTGCAGACCCGACCCGGCAAAGAGAAATTGTCCGGAGTGCTCAGCGCGCGGAAAAACCTAATGGGTCCGGAAGTGAGGATCCACTCACTGCGTCGAAATTGAATACTTTCGTTGAATAAAGGTTTCCTCCTTTTCCGAAGGGTTTATTCTGAAAACCTTGTTTTCTTAGTTCTCATTTGGAAGGTCGTTTAAGGAAACACTGTACTCCTAGAGCTACATGCTGGTCGGACCCTTTTAAGCGAAGTCTCGCAGCCTTCATGAACACAGAATTAATAGAGCCACAGGTACATTCTGACTAACCCCAAAGCATCTAAATAACTTCGCCTCAGAAATAAGCTCCGAAACACACTGTTTTAAAATGCGAATTCAGTCTTTTTGTGAATCTGTAGCGTTTATCATCACACTGCACTCATATGTCATCGTCTTGGCAAAAACAGTTTATTTGGCTTACCCGCAGCTGGTGAGCTGTGTAGAATTGTATACCGTACTCTGTTGTGTATAGGGAAATCACTTTATAACGTTGCTGTGTTTACATCAGTTCTTGTTCGCCCTTGGATGCCTGTGAGCCAACCAGTAAGCAGCGCTCTACGAACCTTCTAGCTTCCGATAAAGTGTATGCAAGCAGGACTCAATACATTTGTTTATTTTAAGCAAAAATTGCGTGTGTATCTATTTTCCGCGATGTTAATGTTATGTATGCCGTAAAAAAGACACTTATTGGATCAGAAAATCTCACTTAGTATTTTCTTTTTCCTGCCACTTGAATCGAGCATTTGACTTGAAAGCGAAAACTGAGTGATCGCCGTTGAGCAGTGCTTGGCGGCGTAAGCTTGGTTCAGTGGCACAAGCTAAAACTGTTCCAGCCTAAGCGCAGTTGCTATGCGAAAACGGTCCCAGCTTGCGACACCTCTTTTATTGTTTTTATCTTTTCTGGCTTACAAAAGCTTTCTTTACACTGATGGTACCCTGTTTTTTGTTAGCAACAACGATGTTATATCTCAATACACGCCCGCTTGAATTTTGTAATCTTTGTCCTTTTAAATACTCATCTTATAAAAAAAAGATCCCGATCACTTTTCAGATACTCTGTTTAAAGCAGCATGATTTAGGAACGTGAAGGAATCACACATTTATTGTTTTAACGCAAGTTTTTCCTTACTTAATTCAGAACCGTTTAGGAAGCAGTCTACTGCCATAGAACTGTACAAAACCGATATTTCTGAACAACCTTCCCCATGGTGACCATAGCAAGGGCAGCACTCGAATGTTTCTCACGACCTTATATTGGCAATTAGCAAGGACAATAAAGCCAGGGCCGGCGATTGTACCATGCTGTGTTGAATCATGGCGGTTATTCAAGTAGTTTTGCAACGTCGGCTGGAGTTGATATATTTTATGAATAATATTGATCGCAATGCACAGCGTTACTTTAGCTGGGAGAAATCTCAGACACCTTAATGTTTCTGTCTTGCAATCATTGTGTGTTGCTTACACGGCCTAAACGTGCTTTTAAATTAACTCTTCTTATGATTTCTTAAGGGCAGACTACCACTACGCTGTTTGTAGCGCTGCAATCGGCAGTGCTGCTGCCACCGAAAATAAGTCTGATATCGGAAATAAATATCTCCGGTAATATTTAATTCATAGAATATTTAAACAACCGGGGTGCTCCCAAAGGCAGTTTTAATTGAACCTATGCATCTTCGAATAATCGCCCTAATCATTCCCTGACAGTACAATGCCTGGGAAAATCATAATTTTTTGTCACCAATGTTTCGGATCAAAGACAGAGGCTACCACAAGAAGGAGAAGCTACCCTATGAAGAAATTAGGTTTTAATTTTCCTGATGTTTTTCGCTGCGTCACAGTCGGCTACTCGATTTTTTGGAAAGAAGAGCTTCTGATTGCCAGACAAAATAGATAGTCGGTAAAAGTATTGAGGCCGTCCCTTTAACGCATTTAAAACCGCTAGGCGACTAGAGTTGAATACAGAAACTGTACAACAACCTTAACATTTTTGAATCAGGACTTGTTCAGCGCTCTCAATTTCGAAATTCGTGCTCCGAATATCCGACCGAACAGCTCAGAGGACGTTTCGTCTTCTTGTGCAATATCAATTTCGGTTTTTGGCTTTGTTTGTAGAGCAGTTGAACTCTCAGGCACCTTCATCTTCTTTGCCATGATGAGAAATATAGGCTTTATCAAAAATAGGTCGATTTGTAAAAACGTTTCGCATTTCATTTCTTGCATACTTTTTTGTAAGAAAGGCGTGATATTTTCGGTTGCCTCTGGCAACAGAAACGTACCTCTAAACACATCTAGAGTGTTTCAGAAAACAAAATGCGGCTTGTTTCCTCTGATAAAGGAACTAGACTTACTTTACGATTTCTTCAATGTTTAGGTGGAATTTTTTTCTTTCTGAACTTGAATTCAGCCGTAGTTTCTCACCTTTCAAACAGGCAAAACATTTTAACCTAACAAAAAACGCACACAGAAGCTTACTATCGTGCTTCCAGATTCTGGTAAATGGTTCTAAGCCTCGCCTATTTTACTTTAATCTGTCTTGACTGCACTTTGTGTCAGTATAAGCAAAGAAATATGAACATTCTTGCCAGCACAGTGCTTAGAAATCTTGATATGTTCGACAACGTTATATAGAAACCCCAAAAAATGTTCGTGCGCGCTGCAAGAGAACTTTTTTCTGTGCGCCTTATGTGAGTGCTGTCAGTGCTTCTTATCGGTCGATCTCATCGTTCGCGATAAGAGCCCCCAATCCCGTAGTGTGCCGGTCCACATTTGCTCTTTCAAACAGTGGTGGACCGTGCTTTCTCGCGACTGAAGTTAGTCGAAAACACTGCCGTCCTGATGTACGCAAGTCGCAAGCGTTTACATGTGAAAAGTAATTTTGAAATGTTGTCAGCCAGCGCAGAAATAGAACGATTGCATAGTGCATAACGATTGCATAATTAAAATCATGGGCTGTTGTTTACCAGCGACTGTGCATTTAAAGCACGATCATCTTCTTTGCCTGCATACGCTGCGTTTTGTTCTGGCTCCACGCATTTTGGTTTAGTTTTTCTCGTTAATTGACAATACGGCAAAGTATTCTAGTCAACACACGCCTTTGTGAGCGTATTGTGAAATAGTACAAAAAACGTAATATAAAACAGCACAAAGCATGGTAGGCACTTTTCTTATTACGTGAAAACGAATGAAGCAAGTCAGTAGCGAGCTGATTTCTTTGTCGTATACTCGATACCTTGATATTACGTCCAAAAGCTGAGGCTTTTTCTTGCTATGTGAAGCTTCAAACAGTATTTCAAACATTTTCCACTCGGCACGTCATCTTGCTATCAATCAAGCCCAAGGTGCAACTCAGTAACATTTCCCAATCCCAGGGCAGACGGCGCTGCAAACAACAATCACGCGTTTAGCCTCACGGGACCTGACCCTCTCCCCAAGGATGTCGTCGGTCCTGATATCTCGCAGCAAGCGACGACACCACGCAGAGAAACATGGACCGCAACAAAACGCAGCGGCACTGACGTCTGCTCTCCTCCCGAGTGGACCCCTAGTCCGAACTCCAATCACCCCCCCCCCCCCCTACTCCTGAGGTCTTTCCAATTATCTTCGGCAAACAGCCAGCGCAACATACCTCTTCCCTTCAACCCCTTGGACCCTCGGCCTCTGCCGCATACTCACCGCCTCTAGCCTCCCAAGGAGCAACTTCACCACAGTGACATTGCACAATACAACACTGTTCCTGCGGCCGGTTGGGAAATAACGCCTAGAACATCTATGTTGCATTTCTGACGGTGTCTAGGTTCTTGCGGCCAACGAAATAGCACCGACCCAGTGTTCTTTCTTCTTTCAGACATGATCGAGGGCCGCTATGAAATTCTTGTTGTTTGTTTTTATCAATGTGACGACTATATATATATATATATATATATATATATATATATATATATATATATATATATATATATATGTAAGTACAGTATTACGACAAACGCGACTGTTCGTTTTAAAGGTTTATTGTGCCAACAGTTTCGGGAATGGTATTCCCTTCGTCAGGGAATACCATTCCCGAAACTGTTGGCACAATAAACCTTTAAAACGAACAGTCGCGTTTGTCGTAATACTGTACTTACACTTGTAAACTGGCGCATTGGAACCCCTACAGAATACTATATATATATATATATATATATATATATATATATATATATATATATATATATATATATATATATATATATATATATATATATATATATATATATATATATATATATATATATATATACGGCGCTAGTAATTTTTGATAATACATTCCCAACCTGACTGTTCCTGGTGTGAATGCAGGTCAGTGCATTTTGTAGCTTCAGACTTTCGCTGCTACATGCTGCTGCCGTTTGGCGTTTGTTTCTTCCATATGTATGATTTCCTGAGATGGCTGCACTCACGCAGGTGCCTCGTGCAGTCAGACCTTAGGAATGACTAATTTTTCATGACATGTGTGTGCTGTTGCTGCCGGTATGGTTTTGAAAGTTCCCTGTGGGAGGATGGAAAGGTGTATCTCACTCAAACTTCCGCGAAAAAAGAAAAGGAAATGGGGCTGCGTAGCGTGCAGTACAAAACCAAATTATCTACCTGAGACGTAAAGTGCTGTCAAGGAACCTTATGTTGAGTGAGCTTTCTGCCATAAATAAGTATTTTTTGAAGTTAACCTAATAAAACAAATGTACCGTCGTATTTGGATCATGAACCCACTGTGGGCGCACTGCGTCCTTTGTAAAACCTGTTTCCAATAACTAAGACTCCCTGCTGAACAAGATGAAAGCAGATGAGAGCAAAGTGGGCAGGTTGAAAAAAAGTGGCCGCGAATGAAACTTTTGGGGCAGTACTAAAAAAATTAAAGAACTGTGAATTCACCTGAATCAAATTGAGCAGTACGGACAAAGCCAAAATTTGAAGAGACGCGACATAATTTACATCCAGAATGATGATTGTTGAGCAATGCATGCAGCCTTGCTCGGGAACTCAGTTTATAGCCTGTCAGGTGTTGGCAAAAGAAAGATCCAAAGAAAGCCTATGATCGCGACGTTTAACGCATTCGAGTTGAGGTGCATGTTTCACCGAAAGCCGGCGTCGTGGTTAGCGTCCGTTGTGAGCGTCAGCATTGCTGACAGTGAGCGAGAAGTTAACGAAAAATCCCCAGAGTAGCAACATACGTGGGTGGCCCACCTAATTCATGTAACCTTGTTGCTACGCTGGCGTTCTCTTGGTATTTAGTTCGTTATCCTTTCCGACCGTCACTTATCCTTCCTTCGCATTACATGCCTTTCCTAAGCCCATTTCTTCTCCTTGAATTCGATTAGGATTTCCTTAACCCTCGTTTCTTCCCTCACCCTCTCTGCCCTCTTCCTGATACCTAATGTTACTACTCAAATTTTTTCTTCCATAGCTCGCTGCGTTCTTCTCAATTTGAGTTTAACCCTTTTCGTTAGTCTCTATGCTTCACACCAAAGGTAAGTACGCGCACTATACAGCTGTAATAGACTTTCCGCCTGAGAGATATTGGTAAACTGCCACTCATGTTCTGAGAGAACCGGCCAAATGCGCTCCACCCCAGTCTTATCCTTCTAGTTATTTCCCTCTCGTGATCTAGATCAGAGGTCACTACTAGCCCTAAATAGGCGTATTATGTGGCCACTCCCGGCACCTGGCTACGAATTGTGAATTGCTGTTCTCGTGCGAGACTGTTGAACAATTCTTGAGTTTTCTGTATGTAAGTTTTTAACCCATTTTTCTTCCACGCATATCTATTTAATTGATCATGTTTCGCAGTTCATCTCCTAAATGACTTAACAAGACAATGTGAACAGTGAATCGCAGGTTACTAAGGTAGTTTTTATTAACTCTGATTTCTTACTGTTCCCAATCCAAGCCTGTGAATACCTCTTGTAAAGAGGTGGTGTATAGCATTGTCCAGATTGTGTCTCTCTGCTTGACACCCTTTCTTACTAGAATTTTATTCCTTTTTCTATAGAGCACTATGATGGCAGTGCAGCAGTTATAAATATATTCCAGTATTTTCCAATGAGGCTCATCTGTACCCAGATTCTGTAATACCTGCATGACTGGAGAGGTGTCCCCTAAGTCAACTGCTTCCTCGCAATCAATGAAGGCTATATATACAGGTTGGTTATACACTGCCCATTTCTCTATCCCCTGATTGATAGCGTGCATACGACTAATTACCGAATAGCGTTTATGAAAGCCTGCCTGATCATTTGGTTGATTAAGTGTAAGGTTGTGCTGACATTTATCGATTACCTTAGTAAATACCTTATAGGCAGAGACAGTAAGCTGATCGGTCTGTAATTTTTCAAGCCCTTGACGTCTCCTTTCTTATGGATTAAGATGATGTCAGCGTTCCTACATGTTTCTGGTACTCTCGAGACCATAAGGCATTGCGTATACAGTGTGGCCAGTTTTTCTAGCACAATCTTTCCTCTGTCCTTCAATAGATCTACCCTTTCCTGATCCTTGACAGTTGACTTCCCCTTCGCATTGCTCCTAAGATTTTCTTTCTTTCCTCTTTCGTTACTTGCGGGATGTCCTAATGCTTTCTTTTTGCATGAGAAATGTAGTTGTATGTAATGCCACTCATATCATGTATGCACCTCGTATTCTTTCATGCACTGTTCCCGCGATTTCTTTTGTTATGACAAAGGTGCTATTTATCTCCACTGAGTACTGTCAATGCAAGGGGGCCTGCGGCCCGGTTCACCCTGGCTACTGGCAGCATTTTCTGCAGGCCTTTTGCATCATGTATAGTGATGTAAATAAATTTCTATTCTATTCTATTATATTCTTTGTGCTACTGGCTCTATTATTAAAGTCCTGATTGCATTGGCTATTGCATGGATTTCTGTAGAGCTCCTTGACTATTTCAAGTTTTATTCTTCTTCACAAGAACCTCTGCGTTGTTTGTCTTTTAATGCTTGCATCTGATTTTTATTTTTGCTTATTTTCCTCAGCACCGGTTTTATGCTACCTCCGCTCTTAAGCGCATGCTTTAAGTTTCCCATATTATGTTGGTCATCTCATGCTTATTGATTACCTTTGATAGCTTTCCCAGTTTATTCTGTCCTTGCGGTAAGCCGCTTTCATGCTTTGGCGTTTCTTAGCCAGAATTTTCGTCTGCTGAGAGACCTTGCCACTATCCTGTCTAGCCATGCTACCGCCTACTTCTACTGCGCACTTCGTAACGATAGCTGCGAGGTGATCGTTCATTGCTTAAACACTGAAGTCGTCTACTTCAGAAGGGTAAGGGTTGTGGCTAATGGTAACCGACATGAGGTTCCATAGCGCACAACAAGGAAGGGACCCAACACGAGCGGTGGTGTTGTGTCCGTTCTTTGTTGTGCGCTATACAACCTCACGTCTTCCTCAGTTAATTCCGTATAGCTGTTCTGCAGGGAGATCTTAAATTCCTCTTCTTTACCGCTGGGCATATTTCTTCCGTTACTTCTTCAAGTGTAGCCTAATTCCAGACCTTACCATCCTGTCAACAAAGCACCTTTCGGAGCACCTCCACATTCTGCACGATACCAGGGTGAGCATGCAGTACAAAGTCTACACCAATTTCAGTCTTGCCATGGCGACTCTTCCAGGACCATGAAATGTTCTCCTGTTTGAGAAAAAAGGTATTCATGACCTCTATATTATTTTTTTTTGAGAACTCTGCTAATAATTCTCCCCTGCTATTTATAGAACCTATCCCATAGTCGCCCACTCACTGGTCTGAGGCCTTCTTGCCTACCTTAGCATTAGAGCCACCCACCTCTGCAGTGTACTGTGTTTTCACTTTGCTTATTGGCGATTCCAGGTCTTCATAGAAGCTTTCTACAATCTGGACACCGTGGATGGATGTAGGCGCGTAGGCCTGCATCACCTTCAGTTTGTACCTCTTATTATCGTCTCATTAAAAATATGAAAGCCCAAGCCCTGTATGCCGCCAGATATATCCTGATTGGTGAGAAATCACACTCCTAGTTCTCCTCTATGCACTGACATCGCACAGCACACGGGCGCCTTAGCGTTTTTCCTCTTCAGGTGTCCAAAGATATATAAGACAGATACTGCGCCATTTCCTTCCCCCCCCCCCCCGAAAAAAAATCAATTATTAGTTCTCCTCTATCCGCTAATCCACGACAGCCTAGTACGCACCCGCCTTTTAGCACTGTATACGCCCCGTCTTTCCTTCTAACGTAAATAATCCGTATGTCATGCAATTTAATACCCTCTAGTACCTCGAACTGCACCCGTTAAAGTTCTAGCGTCAAACATTGCCAGGTTCAGTTTTCAATGGCTGCCTGTCCGGAGCCGGAGATTCTTTGCATCCACCTCTGCGCCAAAGGTATGATAGGCGGCTTGGTCAGTTGTTCCGCAGCCGGTGGGAACTTAAGGCCGAGAGTTATTTGGTGTATTCATACCGGAGGTTGTGGAGAGGAACTACACCAGGGTGGACAAATCTTGTTTAGGTGAGGGTATGCGTTGTCGGTTCAGGCCAGCATGATTAGGCAGCACCCAATGCTTGGTTAGGCGATTCCGCCGACACGGGTATGTCTAACGCGGTAGCGTTAAAAGCCCCGTTCCGCAGAAAATCCAGCGTTGGCGCTATCGGCATTGTCGGTGCTGTCGGCGTTGTGAGCGAAAAATCACGAGCCTGACTATACTAGTGGTGCCCAGAGGCAAGAGGCCTAGGAGGCAAGTGAGCTCTCTGCAAGAGGCCATCCTTGAACAACACCTTAGTGTGACAATTAAAAAAATTAAAATGAAAGTTAGTTTTGAGAAAAGGAAACGAAGCAGTAACTGTCGCACATATCTCTTGTACACCCGAACCGCGCTGTAAGTGAAGGGCAAAGGAGTGAAAGAAGAAAGGAAGGAAGAGGTGCCGTAGTCGAGGTCTCCAAAATAATTTCGACCACCTGGTTATCTTTAGAGTGCCCTGACATCACAGAGCACACGGGCGCCTTGTTGCTTTGGGCGCCAGGAGTACGTGGGTTCTAACCCAGGTAGTCCGGCTCAGTAGACGAGCGGATTAACCGCCGAGCCGCCACGGTGGGCGACCATTAAACCGCCTGTCTATTTTTAATCTACTCTTTTTCTCTTCATTTGCCGGCAATACGCCAATTAGAATGGCGCTGAAATATCTTTCGTGACAATTCCTTTAATTCCATTTAATTAATGTCGGCTTTATGCTTGGGCTTGTGAGCGTCGTCACTGACGTGGAATTCGAACTGCTCGAGAGGAAGTGCACAAGCCTACCTGAATCAAAGCATAGGTCCTCTCGTCATGCGGTCATGTGTACATTTTTTCCGAGCCTGAAGCTAGCAGGAATTTACAAATGCATTACTGCATCTCCAATTCCTTATCGACGCGCGCAGCTTAACCGATGCCCCGCAGCGAGGCGTGTTCACAGCATCAACGCGGGTGTGCTCGTTTCCTGAAGTATTTCTCATTTTATGTGCTTGCTTTTCGGCATCCCTTGCATGCGTTGGAGCAAGTCGGTTTTGGACACTTGGGCGCTGTTCGTGCTGACAGAGACCGGGTTGAGTTTAGGTTAACAGAGCTTCGTCTCAACGCACGGAGGAAAATATGGATATAAAGCCTGCTGGCGAGGGATGCTGACTAAGAATTGGAGACAAAAGCGTCGGCCGAAGGCAAGGATGTCTTTCCTTTCTCGTAGAAGATTCTAGAGTTAAAAAATTACAAAACGTGTAATGCGCTTGAGCCTGAACGAATTGGTAAAGGGACTACAAAGACCACGCAGTACATTCTCTTCGCATGTGTGACTCTTCTAAGTCAAATTTAAATCAAAATTACGAAAGAAAAGACGGTGTTCTAAATTTTCGAAAGAGAAACAAATGCGCACAAAGTTCGCACGTGTAAAATAGACCGAGTAATACTTGTTGGGGGGCTAGTTGGTGCATGTTTCCAGAAGAGGGTTGTAGCGCCGAAAAAGACAACACATAGCAAGCGAGGCGGGACAGGCGCCTGCCCCGTCACGCTTGATAAGTGTTGTATTTTTCGGCGCTACAACCCCCTTCTGGTAAAATAGAGCACCGGCTATGCGCCAAAAATCAAGTATTCAACGAGGGAAAGGAAAGTGAAGTTAGCGCACTGAAGCCTAAATAAGCCTATCTAAAGCAGCCATTTCAACGGAGGCCAACAACAGCAATAACGTGAAGCACGTCAAAAGCAGGTTCTCCGACGTTGTTTTCCGGTTCATAATACAATCGCTTCGTCGCATAATCTAATAATGCTTATGAAGCTGCGCAAGAAACCGAAAAAAATTCTAAACGGAGGCATTTTGGAAAAGCATAAAAATCTAAATTCCAATCCAGCACAGCGCACTGCATCCACCATGAATGAAAAGCCGAATTTGGTGACTTGGACATCTGGCAATGGCTGCACTTAGCATTAGTTAGAGATGTCATTGAAAACCTTAGACCTGCTGGACTTTAGCGCTGTCCAAGAACGATAGACCGAGAACTGTGGATGCCAAACAATGAAAGAACGTGATTGTTGCCCATAATAATAATAGTCATAATAATAATATTAATTGGTTTCTGAAAGAAATGGCGCAGTATCTGTCTCTGAACCGGACACCTGAACCGAGCCGTAAGGGAAGGGATAAAGGAGGGAGTGAAAGAAGAAAGGAAGAAAGAGATGTCGTAGTGGAGGGCTCCGGAATAATTTCGACCACGTGGGTATCTTTAACGTGCACTGACATCGCACAGCACACGGGCGTCTTAGCGTTTTTCCTCCATATAACGCAGCCGCCGCGGTCGGGTTCGAACCAGGGAATTCCTGATCAGTAGGCGAGCGCCCTAACCACTGAGCCACCACGGCTTGTGGCCTATTTGTCGCATGGGGTTCCTGGTGTCACTGGGAAACCTCTACCGGAGGGCGCAGAAATACAAAAAAATTACAGGGCATTTCAGACTACTTACGTGCTGTGAATGCGAAAGCGTTTGTGTGACAGACTGTCTATTTCACTTAAGACTTGACACAATTTTTTTTAAATTGGCTTTTTGAGCTATTATAATGCTCTTTTGGCATTGCATTGCCAACGTTGTATGCATCAGAATAGAGATATGACGTGCTAACTAGCAGGCTGGCTAACTAATATTGAATACATAAATTTTCATCTATTACTTTCGTGCTCCTTAATTACTCAGAGGCGTGTAGCGCAACCTAAGTAAAATAAACACCAGTTTTTAGAAATAAAAAAACGCAGTTACCCTACGCACTGTGGCCCGACAAATTCTGCGCACATCGTGCCAAAATACCTGCGCTTTCGAGAAGCTTGCAGGCGAAACAACCTCTCCAGTGCACGTAACTTGTCGAAATAATCATTATTTGTTGCGCGGCAGTGCCGAGGGTACCGCATTTTCGAAATTCTAATAAATGAACTGGATACTACTTACCGTGGGCTACATGCCCCTCAGTGAATAAGGAGCCTAACAGTCATAGTTAAATAGTTAAGAATTCAATATTAGCTAACCAGGCAGATAATTAGCACGTTTTGGTTCTATTATGTTCTTAGGTGATACACACTATCATAAGCATTAAAACCGGCCGGCTCCTGTAGCCTACTGCGGCAATAGATTTCGGCTCTTTCGCGGCTCTGATTGCGAAGTGCGCCCATGACGCACTGATAAACGTCGCTACATTATTGTTCCCCCAACTGAGTTCGTCTCACAGTACTTAAATGTCCATGCGAACTGGCACAGTCCTGCGCTGTTCACTACGCGTGTAGCGTGCTATATTGTTATCGAGGAAGCCATTGTGCCTAATGCTTCCCTGATGGAGTGGCCGCAACTACGAAAGCCGGCTGTTCAGAGTACGGGTCACCATTTTCTGAACGCTAGCGCACTCCAACAACGCCAGACCGAGAGCTGTGGATCCCGAACAATGACTGAACTTTGTTGTCCCCGATTTTCCGTATAAAGCCTTCTCTATGCATTCACTCTGACCGGCTCACGTAGCCGACGGCAACGACTGACTTAACCGCCTTCGTTGCTCCGGTGGCGAGCATCGAGCGGATGAAGGTCACTAGAGAATGTTTGCACAACTTCGTAAATCAGCTTTCCTGAAGAGCGAAGCCCATTTCCAATAGCTTCGCGACGCCTCCTAAGGGCACAATGGGTTCAGCGCTGAAAACCCTTTTACGAGCCGTAACTTGGCACAGCGGCGTTTCATCCCTAATTCCTGCGCGTTTCGAATGCGGGGACAGTAGTGAGTGGCACCTACGAAACAACGGATTTTGAGAGCGGCGATTAATCCTTTCTTCGCCGCACAAACACAGAAGAGAAGCGCGCAGGACAGAAACGCTTAGAACTATTGGTACAATCGATGCCTCCAGCTGTACACACGATTCCTGCCCAGAAATCAGCTTTGGCTGCAATAGTGAAACGACTTTTTATTTTTTATGCTGTGCCGTGCGTGCACAGTGGGTGCCCGGTCACTGCGGCATCGCCGGCAACGAAGAAGCTGACGACCTCGCGACCGCTGCACACCAACTACCTGCCAGCGATCTGCCCCTTGCGCTGGAGGACGTGCGTGCGCATATCCACGACCATCTCCGAAAGCAGCACCCCGACCCACGCATCGCGGGAGGTGAGCGCATCGACAGTGTCACCGGCTGTCGCGCACTTACACGGTCACAACGTGCAATCATCCTACGCGCGCGCATTGGCTGTGTGTGGCCCGGGGAACGACGGGTGCATCACGGAATCGCGACGAGTGATGTGTGTGACGGATGCGGTGCAGTGGAAACACTAGAACACCTGCTCCTTCACTGTGCCGCATTCGCCGATGCTCGTCGCGATATGCTCGCGGCCTTTAGGGCGCAGGGCATACTACCAGACTCCATCAAGACGCTATTGTGGGCGCAGGGTAGTGCGCGCACTCGTGAGCGAACTTTGGTGAGCCTCTGTGCATTCCTCGAACACACGGCCTTGACGTCCCGTCTGTTCTCCGTCAGGTAGTTACACGCAGTGACCGAACGCTCCACGAGTTCTGCTTTGAAGGATTAATAACTGGACGCCCCACTCCAGTTGTAACCAACACAGTGTTGTGCGCTTGTGTGATTTAATTCCTTTAAAATGAACTAATCCCGCGCACAACCTGGACACATTTCTTATTGTGTAAATAGTTTGTGTAATTACCTCTCCCCATATCCTCTCTTCCTGTCCCCTCACCTCTTTCATTTCATTTCTCCATTCTGCCTGCTATCCTTTATTTCCGCTGCCCCAGCTCAGGTGCTTCAGTATCGATGGCAGATGCCGGGGCTAGCAAAAATCTTTTCCTTGCTTTGTACCATTATTTTAATAAAAAAACCACTACCATCACCAGAGGAGAGAGAGAACGGTAAGCGTAAAGAGTAAGCAGAGTAACATAAACGATTCATTTGTTGCCGCCACTCCACATACAGTACTCATAATGCGACGTCTGTTTCAAGTTATACCTGACCAAATATGATATTGTAATAATAATTGGTTTTGGGGGAAACGAAATGGCGCAGTATTCGTCTCACACATCGCCGGACACATGAACCGCGCCGTAAGAGAAGGGATAAAGGAGGGAGTGAAAGCATAAAGAAAGAGGTGCCGTAGTGGAGGGCTGCGGAATAATTTCGACCACCTGGGGATCTTTAACGTGCACTGACATCGCACAGCACACGGGCGCCATAGCGTTTCGCCTCCATCGAAGCGCGGCCGCCGCTGTCGGGTTCGAACCCGGGAACTCCGGATCAGTAGTCGAGCGCCCTAACCACTGAGCCACCGCGGCGGGGAGGACAAAATGTAATCATTTTGATGATTGCGTCTCTCTTAAAATTATAATGCATTTGCGCTTCCTAACTATGATCAAGGTTCTGAACATGTGCTTTTTCAGTTAACATTCCCTCTTTTGTCGAATAAGTAGCATTTGGAAAACAACTGCAAGACTGCTTCTCCAAGGTTTAATGCGGAAAAAGTTTTGATTGTAAGACATTTTATTCGCCAGAAGGAACTTGAAAAGAGGTCGCGTTAAGTGGTCGACAGGACATTACCCTCGACGACTTTGTCAGCCCACTCCACCGTCAGAATGCCACAGGATGTGATCGTAGTTGGCTCGTTGGCCACAGTGTTTACAGTTAGGGTTGTAAAGATCCGGCTCAGCAAAATGACATGGTATTTGAATCATGACGTCAATAACCTTATGCTTTGACGCATTGAAAGTAATCTGAGCTGTTTTTCTTGGAGAAAATACATATCTTGTTTGTGCCCACATAAAAGCAGCCCGGATGGAGGCTTAGAGGACGCTTACTACAATACGCTGCGGATGTCAATGACCCGGAAACTGAAGATAAGTAAGATAGCGACTACATCATTGTCGTCGTTACTATAGCTCGGCATTGCGATATCAGGTACCACATGATGACCTTCAAAATAGGGTATGCCATGTCATGTCGAAAGAATTTAACGCGAGGTCATTTCCATTAAATGTTTAATAACATTTAACTTTCGCATTATAACTTTTCTTATGATTATAATAGCCTTATTTCGAGAAAAGCTGATAGCATAGTAAAAGAAAAAAACTAGCCGGCGTTTAACTCTAGTTAAACCGATGTGTGTACTTGAGAAAACACGAAGACACAAATGGTGACGCCACAAGCGACACCATGGCATCAAAATGGCGCAAATCTCAACGCTGTGAACTACTTTTCTGCGGGCGGCTCGGATCATATTTCTGGCAACAGCCCGGGGCAAATTTTGAGGTCGCCGTCGTGTAGGTCATGTCCGATTATGGTGGGGCATGGATTTTGGTCTAAATCGGCCGAGGTCAGATTTCAGAGTTGGCGCGGGCCAAATTCTTGCCACTTGGCGTCACAGTTGCTATGGCAACGAGCGACGCCCAAGCAAGATTTTTGCTCAGCTGTGACGATCATCAAGTGCTTTCACACTAATAAGATGCTTTCGGTGTATGTAGGTGTCCTCTGCTGCTTGGATCAAATAACCTTGTTAGCATCTAAAACAAAACATATTAATTATTGAATAATTGATAGTAGTATTAGGTGGTGAAGGCGACGACGTACAATGCATAGCGCGAGAGTGCGCTGCAGTTTAACACGATGCGTAATCGGTTGCTGCGATAACCTAGTGCTCTCGTGCCCAAAGGTGAACGTCGCCTTGAAGGTCAAGGATCACACAAACCGGTGAACCTGTTTCACGTCATTAAGTAGAGGTGTGGCACTAAATTTGACAGAAGGAAGGTTAGCAGCTGTTAAGATATCTTCCCAGAAGCAAGGAGAGGTTTAAATAGTTGCTCTTCGTGTACTAATTTTGCTCATGTATTTTTTGTTGCCTTGAAATAACCACTTGTCAGCTTGAAATAACCACTTGTCACTTGTCAGGTGGGCTCGGCAGCTGTGCCATTGCGCGGACGAGTAACCCTCTTGTCTTCGCCATGCAGGTGCTCCTTCCTGTGTTCACACATGTGCTGTTGCCTGTTCTGGCTGCTGCCTGCGCTGACGTGCGGCCACGTTATCGTGATCACTACGGCAGTCATGAAGCTGATACCAATTCCGTAACAGCGGCTGACGTCACGTTTACCTATATTTCGCCACCACCTGGCTCTGGGACCATCCGTTCGTCGTGGGAAATACAATCGCCGCAGACATGTTTTTCGCCACCTATAAAAGATCGCCCGTGGACCGCGGCGCCTTGTGGGCTCGGCAGCTGTGCCATTGCGCGGACGAGTAACCCTCTTGTCTTCGCCATGCAGGTTAGAAAATCATACTCTCTTTTTGCAAAGAAATCGAGCAACTACTTCTTAATTCAGCTGCCGAGCCCGCAGTGTTGTACTTGTATTGTCGTTGAATGCTTTGCTGTTGTCCATTCGTTGCTTATGCAATCCGGTGACATAGAAACTAACCCTGGTCCTGACACTGCCGCCATACTTGCAGAACTACAGAAACTAACATCGGGCCAAAGCACGTTAATCAGCGAAGTAAAAGACCTCAGCAGCAGGTTAGTAGCGACAGACAAATCGATCACCGAATTAAGTAAGCACATTACCGAATTAGAAACCCACTATCAGGACCTCGCATCACTTAAAACAGAAGTTGAGTCCATTAAGACTGATGCCGCCACGTCGGCGAGCCAAATCAGTAACCTCGAATCCAGAGTAGACGATGCCGAAACCCGGTCGCGCCGCAACAACCTGCTATTTTATGGCTTACCTGATACTAGCTCAAAGGAAACGTCCTCTGAGTCTGAAGAACTGGTCACCCGCCTTTGCAGTGAAAATTTGGACATCACCATAGACCCAAAAGAAATAGAAAGAGCACATCGTCTTGGCCGTCACTCAAGTGAACGATGTCGACCCATTATCGTTAAATTCACTTTCCATAAGACAAAAAAATTCATCCCAAAAAACGCCCGGAAACTAAAAGACACCGACTACAGCATAGGAGAAGACTTTTCACATTCTGTCCGTAAGGCACGCAAACATTTACTACGTTTCGCGAAAGAAACATCTGATAAGTACGCACTGCGCTTTAAAACACTGTACATAGGCCCCAAGCAGTATATATTCGACGACTTGACGGAAACGGTAAAAGAAGTGCCATAGCAATCACACTCTGCTCGCTCTAAAGCAACTCCCCGACAGCACACCCCCCGAACTAATCTTACCTTATCTGCAGTATTTACTAACATACGAAGCTTTTTAGCGAAACGGGAAATCGTATCTAGTCTTGTCTTATCAACCAACAGCACCCTTCTCATTCTTACAGAAACGTGGTTAACAGGCAATATCAGTGATACCGAAATTTTAGCTGACATCATCGTATCCTAACGCAGATATTGTTCTTTTTGGTGATTTCAATTTTCCCACTATTGACTGGCGTAACTACACCTCCATGACTAATTCTTCAGAAGCAAAAAATTTTGTCGATGTCTGTCTTAACTTCAACCTTGCTCAGCTAATATTAGAGCCAACGCGCATTGCGCAGAATTCCGCCAACACTCTAGATCTGATATTAACCAACAGCCCTGATAGCGCAACAAGTATTACATACCTAAGGGAAATAAGCGATCATAAAGTCATTCATGCTACCTTCAGTTTTACACCCATGCTTCATCAAGTTTCCAGGAAAACAATTCGTCTTTATGAAAGAGGTGATTTTCAAGCAATAAATGAAGAACTAACTGCTTTTTTTACAACTTATGAAA
This sequence comes from Amblyomma americanum, assembly GCA_030143305.2. Lineage (NCBI taxonomy): Eukaryota > Metazoa > Arthropoda > Arachnida > Ixodida > Ixodidae > Amblyomma > Amblyomma americanum. Next base: position 52,671 of record JARKHS020010047.1, on the reverse strand, counting down.
CCGATTTCCACACAAAGTCTCTTAACGAAAATTGGACGATTTTCAGGGACAAAGTTCACGAACTAACAAACAAGTACATTCCGGTAGCTAGTTTCCGTGCTAACCAGCAAAAACCGTGGTTTACTACGGCCCTGAAACGCCTGGAAAACAAGAAAAAGCGTCACTATCGGGCAGCAAAGCGGAACCCAAGCCAAGCATCATGGGAAAAGTACTACACTGCCGAAGCTGATTACCTTGCTGCTATCCGCAACGCAAAACACACCTTTTTCCACTCTGACTTGCCAAAAATGCTAATACACAACCCTCAAAAATTCTGGCACGTAGTAAACCCGAAGGATACACGTACAATTGTTCTTACTAACGATATGGGTCAAACCATCAGCGATTGTGAATGTGCTGACATTTTCAATAGAGCCTTTTCAACTGTTTTTGCGAAAGAGTGTGATTTACCTGCTAACGCCTTCATAAGTTCCTTCACAGCGTCAACCATGGATCCAGTTTCTTTCTTCGTAGATGGTATATCATCTCGTATCGAAAACATCAAGCTAACGTCATCAGCCGGGATCGATGAAATTAACTCGAAATTTCTGAAAAATACTAAGCACATTTCCGCGGCCTACTTATCACTATTGTACTCTCAGTCTCTCTCTTCAGGTAACATACCGCATGACTGGAAAGTGGGAAAGGTCGTCCCAATCTTCAAGTCCGGTAACAAAAACTCGCCCTTAAATTATCGACCCATTTCCCTAACAAGCATTCCTTGTAAAATCATGGAGCATGTAATTTATTCTCAAGTCATGAACTTTCTCGATTCCAACAATTTCTTTCATTCATCACAACATGGCTTCCGTAAAAACCTTTCCTGTGAGACACAACTGGCTACATTTGTTCATGACTTACATGCTAACCTTGACTGCAACCAACAGATTGATGCTATTTTTTTAGATTACGCAAAAGCCTTTGACAAAGTACCACACCAGAGATTACTACTTAAGCTCTCTTACCTAAATATTCACCCTAGCATTCTAAACTGGATTAAAAAATTTTTAACAAATCGAACCCAATTAGTCATAGTTAATAACGAATTTTCTGATTACATTCCAGTAACCTCAGGCGTCCCCCAAGGATCAGTGCTCGGACCGTTATTATTCTTAATATACATTAATGACTTGCCCCTTCACGTATCATGTCACATTCGTATGTTCGCAGATGATTGCGTCATTTATCGTACTATTATTAACTCTTCCCACCAAGAAGCCCTCCAGACTGACCTAACTAACGTTCAGAAATGGAGCGACCTGTGGATGATGACACTTAACCCTCAGAAATGCAGGATTGTATCCTTCACCCGTCGCACTAAACCATTTATTTTTTCGTACAATATAGCTCAAATCCCAATAGAAGCAGTTAACTCATTTAAGTACTTAGGAGTCACGCTATCTCATGATTTATCTTGGCGCACACATATTTCTAATGTAATATCATCCGCGAATAAAACACTAGGCTTTTTGAAACGCCACTTACGTCACGCTCCCCAACAAGTTAAACTCCTGGCTTACCAATCGCTAATCAGACCGAAACTAGAATATGCATCCCCCATATGGAATCCACATCAAATATACCTCATAAATGCCCTCGAATCCGTCCAGAACCGTGCCACTAGATTCATCCACAATACCTATTCATACCAAGTCAGCGTGTCGTCTTTAAAAGCAGAATCCGCCTTATCAACCCTTGTTATTCGTCGCCGCATTGCCAGCCTAAACCTGTTTCATAAGTTCTTTTACAGCACCCACGGTTACGCAGGCTATATCACATCACCAGCTCGCATATCGCATCGCACTGGTCACATTCTTCAAGTTGCCCGGCCTCGGACCCATACGACCACGTTCGCTGCCTCCTTCTTCCCCCGAGCAGCATTAGATTGGAACGGCCTTTCCCACAGCATCGCCGCTATCACCTGCCCATCCAACTTTTCCAAAGCACTAACAGATCATATTGTATGTTGAACCCACATGGCAACCATTGTACTTATTTTTTTTTGTATAATCCACCCCTTATGTAATACCCCCACGGGGGTCCTTAAGGTAATAAACTGAACTGAACTGAACGTCTTATTTTTGTTTCTTTGGCGTCATAGTGAATGAAGTGTAGGGCATGTACTGAACGAAAGATACAAATAACAGGAATTAAGGGAAGCGTCGCCATTGTCTTCCTTTTTTCAAATGAATAGTTTTTTTTTTCTTCACATCTGTATGATTGCTAAGGAAAATATCTGGAGCAGACCACTGCGCTGCTGTGCTTGACGCAAAAATTTTAACTAAACACCAGCATATGCGACCTAAGATTGCAACGTTCTGATCTGGATACGACTTGCTACCGGACAATTCACAATTCGGGTAAGACTACGGCGCTTCTCGAGGTTCCTCAGGAAACGGGGTGTAGAAGACTTGAGGTCGCAAGCCACTCGCTCTTTTATGCATTGCATGTAATTGACGCTTAAGTCGTCCAACTAACTGCGCCCACTGCAGGAGACAGAAACCTCACATTTCGTTCTAAATAACATTGTCCTGTGCCAGCTGCACCTCTCTTACTCCCGCGAACTTAATCACATTATCCCACCAGACCGTAAAGTGCCACTAGGCTTGAACACTTGTGGAATCTTCTCTGTAACATTACTTGACTACCGGTTTCTTCTTTCTTGATTTCGACTTGGACACCATTGGCTCACGTTGTTCACCGGCCAGTTTTTCTCCTATCCTGTCTCTCAACGTTACACCTATAATTTTTCTTTGAGTACCTTGCTGTACAGTCCCGATCTTAATTTCTAGACTTTTCTTAAACTTCACACTTTCAACAGTGGTCAGTACTGGCAAGGTACATCGGATGTTTGCATTCGGTTTGAGGGATTCGGGTAAGCGGCTACTTACACAGTAGAGAAGGACTCAGAAAGGTCACCTCTACTCTTTTAGCAGCTCTGTACGCAATTGCGTACATAGGAAAGTAGAAGGTTTTTCCGAAATTGATGGAGAAAACGCGCTACACTGAGAAGAAGTCAAAACAAGACGAGGTACACAGGACAAGCTCGCTTAGTTCGTAGTACATTTTAAGAGAGGGGGGGGGGGTTGTACTAGCCTCCATTGGTGCTTTGTTTTCACTTTTTTTGAGAGTTTACAATACTTAAATGTGGTTTTTGTAAAGAAAGTTTGTCATTTATGTATTATGAACAGGATGCGTTTTGACGCGAGAAAACAGTAAATCTTACTACAGAAGCACATCATCCTCAATTTTTATAGATACTGACTTCACTAGCAGTAGCAATAATAATTGTTTTTATCTGAGTTCATAGCACTGTACGCGTCTTCGAAAAAGAAAGTGATTTTATAGCCTGTCGGGAATTTATTTGACAGTCCCTGGTATTTCCATGTTTCAAGTTTCATCCACTGACAAACTTATTACTAAATCTTGTACACTCGCATCAGACCTTTATTGTTGGTACTCGCAATGCAGAACTAACCCACTGTCGTCCTTGGCACCTCAATATGCTATTTAGGCCAGCAAACGGAAGTATTGCATCCAAATGACAGCGGCGCCCGAGATAGTTGTGCGGAGTTAAATCACACCACGCTAGAGCACGACAGATGTAGTAGTCGGCTTAGTAGTAGTCCTAAAGTGACTTACTCAACATTATATTTACGAATAAAAAATTTCCTTGAAAAATTTTACTGTTTCCCTGGGTGTAAACAGTTTCAAAGACTTCGTCCCACTGATGTCTGCACCAGACTGTGTGTACTTGTCACAGCAGCAAGAAAAACGAGGCCTCCAGGGAGCTCTACTGAGGAGTGTTTACAATTTCGCCAATGCGACAGATTGGTTCTTAGGTGGGAGAGAGAGAAGCCTCGCAACCTTCTCTCCAGCTGTTCGGTGAAGCGCGAAAAGGAGCTCTGAGACGAAGGTCACCAGCCACCAATCGAGCTTCAAGCCTCCTCCTCAGTCCTTGGTCGTCGCCCTTGTCCAAGCACCTGCCATGTCTATGTCAGGCTTGAGAGGAGGCGTGTGAGCTGGTTCTGGCAAGTGCAAGAGATGTCAACGCGCCGGGCGTGCCAAATAGAGAGATTGGCCTGCACATACAAATCACAAAGTGCCCCAAGCACAGCGTGCGAAGGTAAACACGGGATTGAGGGCGATACAAACGCAGCTTTGTGCAAAACTGGCGTGATTCTCTGTAACATAATGTGAAAGATCCCTAACTTACGTACTTGTGTACTTCATATTTTGATTATACCTTTCCAATTTCCACACCGTTTCCAGAGTCGTCACTGAGACCAAACTCTCTGCTTATCTAAATAACGGTACCTCCTAACAGGCAGCACAGCTTACGGTATATTCTGGCTCAGTATTTACTGGCGGCGAAGAGCGTTTTAAAGTTTGCACTGCTTTGATGCACAAAACTAAATGTTTGGAAAATGGTTTCCTCCGTACACAGAGTGACCTATAAATGGTTTAGGGTACCCAAGTGTTGGATGCTGAGGTTACAGACTGATGTGATCCGCGCGGTTCATCCGATGTTGTAATGTGAGCACTACACGTCAGAAATTTCCTAGCTCGCATGATAAGCGGGTGCGTTTCTCGTGAGATGACTCCGCCAAGAGGAGCGAATGCCTTGTCTTGAAACTATACATGACCCACACGCTTCAGCATCTTGATGGCTCTCACAGAAAGGTCCCTCCAGATGCAATGTTACGCACCTGATGCATAAATGATTTAAGGTTTATGGGCGTTTAGCGTCCCAAAGCGACTCGGACTATGAGGGACGCTGTAGTGAAGGGCTACGGAAATTTCGCTCAACTGGGGTTCTTTAACGTGCACTGACATCGCACAGTACACGGGCCTCTGGAGTTTCACCTCCATCGAAATTCGATCGCCGCGGCCGGGATCGAACACGCCTCTTTCGGGTCAGTACCCGAGCACCATAACCGCTCAGTCAACGCGGCGGCTTTGCTGAAGAACGTATCTGTACAAAGCGTTTGAGCAGTTTTTGCATATAATAGCTTTAATGTTTGAAAACTCTTCAAAAATGTTCTTTTTTGTCGTATTCTCTCTTAATACCGGGTCTGTATGAGCAGACGATGCATTTTCGCCTCACTGAACTACTTGCACACTTTGATGTTCGAGCATAGGTCCTCGTATGTTCCATTATTTAAATAGTTAATTGTTCTGTAGTCATTAGCCTACTCTGCAGAACAACAAATTCTCAGCACTAGGCCACACAGCTATAATAGCACTCATTTGGTTTTACTCAGACAGGACACTGCGTCTATTTATGAATTTCGATGCGCTTTTTTCAAAGACAAGCTTTGCTAATTACGGAGCTCCTGCTCGAAACTTCATTTATCTCGCATTAAAAAACAGGGCTGACCTCCTAATTAGCAGTGGTGCATCCTCCTCCCATAAGTGTTTGACTGGTCTCGCCTGCGTAAGATGCATTCACTGCAATAACGCGCATTAAAAGCCACGCTGTGCCTATGTATTGGCAGTCTCCGTCCTCAGTCTCTATTAGTCTTCATTTCCTCCTCATGGCTCCTCCCAAACACAATTTCTGAACAACATGGTCCTTGCTAATTAACCTCAGCGACTCCCTTACCTCCCATGTTCTGGGCGATGTTTGACCTGCCGGAAGAAGCCGCTTTATATCAATCAGCTTTCTGCAATGGCACTTGGTCCGCTGGCTGTTTTTTAGAATCAACGCGGCGTACATCTACATATACTCTATGTTGTGTAGCTCATGTCCACGAAGCTTCGTCTCAATAACTTTTACTCTCTTCGTCTGGAAATACCCTTGTAATCGTCAGCTGGTCTGTTAAAAGGAAGAGCAGCCTAAGGTATGAGTTCACAGCGCACATTTAATAACCTAATCAAGCGCAAGCGCTTCAGAAAAAATGGAACGCTGTGGCGATGAATCCCAATTAATTTAAAATGCTCGTACAAGTTTCAAGTGTCTCGAAAGTAGTAAAAACGAAACTATGAGGCAAAACTAAAAAATTGGTAAAAAATTGCTGACACGCCAGATCATCATCATCATTTATTTTCCCTTAAAGGCCCCAATGGGGCATTACATAAGGGGGGGGAACAAATGGTAATAACGGGTCACAAAGATAGAACACAAATATAAATGGCAAGCACGAATAAACACAGTAAACGCATTGAAATTACCAAGACAATAAACAGGTAAATAAAAGGCATTCTAAAGGAATTGAGGAGAGAAATAAGCAGTCAATAAGTGTTTAATTTTACTGAGTTGGTTTCATTGACAATATCGTCAGGGAGTACATTCCAGTCGGATATAACAGTTGGCAAAAATGAATTATTGAAAGCTTTAGTGCTACCATGAATACGCTGAACACTGTTGCAATTAAACAAACGTCGGGAGGATCTCATGGGGGGCAGAATAAGGCTCTCACGTAATTGCGGGAAATTATAATAAAGTTTGGGAAATAGGCAAAGTCTTGCTATCTTACGTCGTGATGACAGGGGGGTTAGACCAATGGAACATTTGATATTAGTAAAGCTCAACCGAGAATCATATTTTGATGTTATGAAACGAGCAGCTCGGTTTTGGACTGCTTCTAACGCCTGGATTAGGTATTGTTGATGGGGGTTCCAAATAGTCGATGCATATTCAAGTTTGGTACGGATAAATGTTTCATATGCGATTAGTCTAACTGTGGGCGGATAAAATGTGAGAGATCGTCTACTGAAGCCTAGTGATTTGGAAACGCGTGCAGTAAGTGATTTGATGTGCTTTGACCAGTTCAGATTACTTGTTATTTCGATGCCAAAATACCTGTAAGATTCAACTTGCGATAGCACCGTCGAGTTTAGCGAATATGAGTAGAGAAAGTTAGATAGTTTCCGGGACACGTGCATAAACTTACATTTAGTCTCATTCAACTTCATGAGCCAGGTAGAGCACCAGTTTTGGATTAAGTTTAAGTCATCCTGCAGCAGAGACTGATCACTATTAGAACAAATACGACGGTAGAGAACACAATCATCTGCGAACAGACGAATAGATGACGACATTCCAGCGGGAAGGTCATTAATAAAGATTAAAAACAGAAGCGGGCCAAGAACTGATCCCTGAGGGACTCCAGAGGTAACATTTGTAGCGGCGGAAGGATGACTATCAATGACGGCGTATTGCGAACGATTAGTTAAAAAGCAGTGAATCCATGATAATAATAGTTGGTCCAGAGACCGGCAGGAAAGTTTAGTCATGAGGCGCTGGTGGGGGACGCGGTCAAAAGCCCTAGAAAAGTCGAGGTAAATTATGTCTGTTTGAAGGGATGAGTCTAGGTTTGAGTGGAGGTCAGTCGTGAATTCGAAAAGCTGAGTTTCACATGAATAACCGGAACGAAATCCGTGTTGTTTAGAGAAGAAAAAGGAATTATTATCTAGGTGCGTTGCAATGTGAGAGTAAATTATATGTTCGATGAGCTTGCATGCAATGCACGTTAGCGAGATAGGCCGATAATTGGACGGATCGGAGCGGTTTCCTGCCTTAAAGATGGGTACAACTCTGCTTAACTTCCACTCGGATGGGATTTGGCCACTGGAAATAGACTGCGTGAAAATAATTTGTAGGATACGGCTGGATATTAGTTTGGTACCTTTAAAAATTTTGGCAGATATGTTGTCGGGCCCAAGGGCACTTGATACCTTTAAGTTATCTATTAATTTACTCATTCCATCAACAGAGATATCAATTGACGCCATTTGAGGAACATTTAAGCTGGGCGCTAAAGGAATATTTGTAACCGGTTCCTGTGTGAAAACAGACGAGAAGTACTCGTTCATTACGTCTGAACGGAGTTCTTTTGGAACGTGAGAGCCGTCGGGATCTAATAAAGTGATATTATGTGACCCGCTATGGTTGGGAGTTAACATAGACCAGAACTTTTTTGGGTTATTTCGGAGGATGTCAAGTAGGTCCTTGTCGTAGAATTTATGTTTGGTGCTCCTGAGCAACCTGGTATAATTATGCAGACAGCTTAAGTACTTTTCCCATTTAAGAGCTGAGTTCGAGCTCTTGGCTGCCCAGAATAACCGTTTTTTCTTGTTACATAATTTTCTTAAGGAATTTATAAACCATGGTTTGCCGGCATCACCACGAATCCAGACAAGGGGTACATATGAGGCAATTAAAGAGATAAATGTTTCTATATACGAACGCCAGTTATCAGCAACAGACCTATTAGGAGCGGACTCTGCAAAGTGGGGAAGAAATTCTGCCAGTTCTTTATTGATTTTGGAAAAATCGGCTTTGCTGTAATCACGAATGTATTTTACTGAACGTTGTCGGTGAGGGATTGAAATCGATATGTTGAACAGCACTATGTTATGATCGCTAAGACCATCGCACGATGACAATGACTGGATTAAATCTGGATTTGAGACAAGAGCAAGGTCTAGGGTGTTACTACCACGAGTTGGAAAACTGACGGTTTGAGAGAGGTTAAACGAGAGAATAAGGTCCAAAAAATCTCTAGAATGGCGTGAGTCTGCATTTAGGTTCTCCCAATCGATGTCTGAAAAGTTAAAATCACCGAAAACTATAAGGTTCCCGGAGGAAAACTGGTTTTTAATGTGCAAAAGAATGGTACCTAAGTTTTCAATGAAGGAGTGATCAGAATCAGGAGCTCGGTAGCATGCAATGATAATATTAGTGCGATGACCAAGTGAAACGTTCACACAAAGGATTTCGCTATTGCTAGTGAATTCAACAGCAGAAGAAACCAAGGTACGCTTAACGAGGACCATCACGCCACCTCCCCTGCGCCCAGGTCTATCACGCCGGAAAAAATCGAAAGATTGCTTATCTTGCAATAGCTCTTCATTCTGTATATCAGGGGCGAGCCATGTTTCGATAAAGATCGCGATATCGGTGCTGTTGTCATCCAAAATAGCTTCAACGGCGTCTTTCTTTGAGAAGTAGCTTGGGATACTGGTTAGTAAAACTGATACTGATTTGTCTCTTGGGGCAGGGGTGGCACGCTCAGAAGTTTGCAAAGGTTGGCGAATCAACAGCATCTGCGACTGCAGTGAGTGCTATGAACTTTGTTCGGTTACGGAGTCGGTACCAGCATCATACACAAACTGTTTTTTGTTCATAATTAACTTATCAAAGCGGATTTTTAATGAGTTAGAACTCTGCAGACCATATGAAAAAAGTTTTTTCCTTGCCAAGCGTACACGTGCAGAGTACTCTTCTCGGACTCTGAACGACGTGTCTTTAAGCACCGAGCTGCTGGAAAGGATTCGTGCTTTGTCTTTAAACCTCGTGAAATTGACTATGATAGGGCGGTTCTTTGCCGACTGGAAATGACCAAGTCTGTGAGCGCGCTCAATATCTTGCCTATCAATTGCGATATCAAGATTCTTGGAGCAGAATGAAATGATGCGCGATTCAGATTGTGACCACGTTTCCTCTTGTTCATTTTCTATTCCGAAGAACAGCAAATTTGACTGGCGGAGACGATTCTCGGCGTCGTCACATTTGTCCGAAAGTAGCTTAATATCTGAGGAAAGTTCAGCCACATCTGAATCGGTTACAGGGCCTGAGCCGCCGAACTGATTTGTTCCGGCGACTTTTTCTAAGGCATCAACTCGGGAAGAAAGGCTGGAAATCGAATCCTCAACTTTCGACTGGGCGGCGCGAATCAGCGCCAGTTCACTTAACTTAGAATTTTCAGAAAGTTCAATGCGGGATATGGCCAGAGCAATTGATTCGAGTGACGATTCAGGGTTACTATCCACTGTGGGTCCGGGGTTCAGTTCGACGTCCCCAGCCAACACAAACAGAAGGCAAGTGACATATGCGTTGATACACTGGTAACATGATATGCACAGTACTCTTCGAAAGCAATGCGTAGGGTCGATGGGGCATGACACCGCTAGAAAAAATGCATTATCAGAGCGGATGTAAGTTGAATGAGGGAAGTAACCAACCTGCATGAAAAAGGGATCAGTTGTTCTAACAAAAGCTCCACTTAATGACAGCCAAAAAGGCAAGGAAGTATACACGAATATGCTCAAGCGAACTTACACATTTCTCTTAAATTGTCAGAAAGTTTTGGAATCGTAAAACAGGAGTAGGTTTACGGTCGATTTTTTTTGCCTTTTATTTTTCCCGTTCCAGTCCAAAAAGCACCCCGTATTTCGATAGAAGGACCTGGACTGACAAGAATTGAAACAAACCCACGTCATCATGAACACTGCGAAGGTCCACACACCTTTCTTAACATAAGTTTAAATCTTTTAACTCACATTGCCCTCACTGTCGCATGAAATACTGATGCCTGTGCTATGCTTACTATTACCTTCTAAATCCTTTCTGATATTAAAGTTCTAACGAATGTCGTTTGAGTTTTCAGCACGGAGAAAGAAAAGAATAAAAGAAACGACGGAATACTCTCGCATCTAGAGCCTCTTGTTTCGCACCGGTTCCAATCATTGCCGTGGCGCGCTCCAACCTCAAAACCCGAGCCTGATCGCATCACGCATAGACGGCGCCACGTGCGTAAGAGTTTACTCAGCCACGATTATTTTCCTGAGTTTTTTTGGTCTTCCAGAAAATCGCCTGACGTGAATAATGTTCGAACAAAGGACCCGGGACCGCAGGCGGTGGGATTTGCTTTATTTCATTTGCTTTCGATAGGAACCGCTTGCAAGACTTTGGAATAAATCTTTCATGGCCTCTGAATTGGAGACCGGGTTGGTGACATCTCTTGTCCCGGCTGCCTACCGACAGAAACTCTTGTGCTCATGGAGTTCCTCGCCAGGCTCCCGTTTTCTGACGTTCATAGCGCTCAGAAACGACATCGCACTCTTGCGCATGCATGACAGCCTCTACATGATCCTCGTATGATTATTCTCGTTCTTGCTGCATTTATTTCTACCTGTGTGGAGATGCTGGTAGCACTGTCATTTCAATACGGTCTCCCGTCTGGTACGCCGTTCTACACGCTGTTATGATCGAGACACAGAAAGCTAGCAAAAAACTGCAAACAAATGAACCTTGATATTCACGTTGAGATTCGTTCAAATTTCAGCGTAGGCCTGAAGGGAATACATGCCTCAGTGAACAGTGAAAAGAGAAGGCCGAATAGATTGAACTGGGAATGAAGTACGAGAGAAGAAAACAAAAAAGAAACGAGAGAATTGCTGATGGTAAATGGTGAAAAAATAGCAAAAAAAGATGCGTCAAGGGGACAGGATATGCTTCGGTGGAAATTGAAAATTTGAGACACTCGTCGAGTCAAGAGAACTTTCGCTGCGTGTACGTTCAGTGCATTGCGCGCGGAAAGGTTACTTTACAAATACCGAGGTTCGGTTTCAGGGGTTTCTGTTGGCCCGCTTCTTCGACCATTTACATCCGATCTATAAAACGCTAATCATGAAAACATTTGTATCGGAAAATAGCCCGCTGCATCGTTCGCTGGTAATACGCGTGATTTCGAAGTTTCTCGACGTTACGATAATATGCTTGGTGTCGTGTTCCAGCAAAAGTTGAATCTTTTAAACAGTTTTCAAATTAATCATGCCATTGCTCAACTTATAACCTATCGATTTAGCATTTAGTTTGTGCGGACGTCTCTGTATTGCCCTAGAACATCGGCTATCTAGAGCCACAATTTCCGGTCCATCCTAAATAAGTGCTCACTCATCAACTGCCCAACACCGCTTCGACTACTACATCTTTTCCCCAGTTTGTGATCTCTAATTTTTGCTTCAAAATATGTTTTCTTGATTTTTGTTTGCACTTCTCTCGCTGAGATGCCTGTTCATTATTCCGTGCAATTTGCGTGTTTCGTATTAGATTGTGTTATTTGTTATAAACAACATATTTCCATTGTTCAGAGGTCTAGCTTGTACTGCCTAGGAGCGGTTGCCTGGGCCCCATAAAGCTGTTTTATTCAGCTTTTCACCCAGGTAACGCGCCAGAATGTCTGGCAAATAATGTTTAGCATCAATTTCAAGTAAAAAAAATGTACAACTAAGCTTATCGAGACATTTTTCCCGAGAAGAAATTCAAGATAAATGTGGTCATCAATACCAACAATCAGCAAGATACGAAGAAATGAACGCGGAACACTTTACGAGATACTTCAACCGCAATGTGTAAGCATTCTGCATTCCGTTCCCGGGAATTGGCAGAGAACGGAAGTGCGTTTTTAACACCAGCATGACCTTTGGCCTTAAAGTCAACGTGGTAGCTTGTAGTGCAAACTACGACAGCACTGAACACCTGAAAGTGGCCACAAGCATTCGGGTAAATTGATTTTGAGTGTAGTTTGAGCACATACTGTGGTTGTTTACCTAGTGGAGCTCTCTTCTGAACATTGTCAGCACATGCCACGCAACTTTGTGACGTCACCATGTGAACGCTTATTCCGCTTTACCGCTTTCTGATTGGTGGAGACGTCACTCGCAAGCACGAATTGATATCAAACGTCGATTACTCCGAGAATTCTCGATCCATGAGTCTGAGAAATCACCGGAACAAGTCGGTGACCGGATAACATATCTGGCATCGGTCAACTTGGGTGTAGACTTGCCGCGACGGCACGAAGATGAGAGCCAGTAGAGAAAGTCTTTCGAACACACTGTATTTTTCACCCGAAAGCTGTTTATTCGCAGGAAAGAATTTTGTTTTGCACAAAAACAACAAGACCACTAATTCGTGAACATAAACTAAAATTGAAATAGCTATTAATTGTGCTTCAGTGCAGTGTAGCAGTGCAAAATAGTTTTCAAGCCGGCTCAAACCAATGCTTGTGTGGCCCTTGTGACATAACACAATTTTGCGTAGAATAAGCAGATATATTAGCCGAAAAGACTTTTCTAAGCGACGCACTTCCATTAATATACTCAGAAGCCGATTTAAAGCTGAAGCGAACGAGGTAACAGGAAACCATCTATGAAGGGGTGGTCTGCCCAAACGCCTCATAGCTCCTGCTTAACGTTGCTGAAAGTCTGATACGCTTCCCCGCTAAGCGAGCATATCAAGGAGCCTTGTTCCGCTATGAAAATACCATTGGCGTAATTTTCGACGTCTGCGCCGTCCGCCGACGTTAAATGTTGATACCCACTCTCTATCTTTCTGCGAAACTTCTTGACCGTTGAGCAGCATGTGCCAGGGCGAGATTAGAAACCCAGCGCCTGTCTAAATCGCATTATGAACGCCTGAAAGATCTGGTCGAAAGATTAAGCCACGTCGCAGTGGTGTTCGGTATAGGCAGCTCTATTCTCTCGAGCGGTGGGGATATATAATCCTTCTCAAGAATTAACGGGAAGGACTTGGTGTCCACTAAATTCAATGTTATCGCTAAGGAGTGAAATGGAGACACAACGTCTATGCCTTTTATTCTAAGCTGCTTTATAACAACGTTGCCCGACGGAGTAACAACACGTGTTCGGCATGCTTTCCTAAATAAGTGATAGTTTGGCGATGGTTAAGGAGAGTGAACTGCCCACGAACCAAGAGCGCAGTCTTGAAATCTAAGGTTTGAATATATCTCCCCCTGTCAATTATTAAATTCATATCAAAAAGAAAAAAGTAATTAACGAGACTTCCGTAAGAATCCTAAAAGGCTTAACCTTTTTAACAACAACGTTTTGTTCGACGTTCCTTTTTACTTCTGAAAGAGGGCTCTTTTTTTATAGCGGGTGCTCAGCGGTGACATTCGACTGTGTATTCTAGAACATGTTGCTTCTCAACATAGAGGTTAGTGCAAGGCAGCGATGGTGCAATAAATTGTTCTGGATATCTTTCGCCAAGAATCACAGGTCTTTACAACAGAAAAGACAACGAAGTAGGCCACGGGTAGGTGGCTCTACAATGGGGACTGCAGAAAGAGGAGAGCATGGTGATCATATTAGATAAACATGAAGTTAGAGCATAACGGATATGAATCTTGTACCGCACTTTCTTGTTACTGCAATCTTGCATAGCTTAAAAAAAAAACCCACGTAAGCCCCGTTGGCTTCCCGAGTTCATTTATTGTGGCTAGCTGTCCAGGTGGGCCAGTGTAGATTTTAGGACGAGCTGCGGAAAACAAAGTCACTTGTTTGGTAAAGAATTTTCATTTATCGTGGCATTTGTTTCGTAATCCTAGGGTGTTTATCTCTCTCGTGCCAATAAATGGTGTCGAACTATGCTTTATAGCTTTTGAAATTGACCCTTTATTTGTGTGTGGTTCCCTGAAATTGTGAGCAATTCACTCTGCAGCTACTAGCACCGTATCGCGAATTCCGCAGGTTTCCAGCCATGTAACAACGCGATCTTAAAGTCACCGTGAAGAGGAGATATGAGAAGATCGAAGGGTCTGTTGGCTGCAAATCCGTCTTTCCTTATAAAGAGCGAAAACATATGAGAAAGCTACATTTCTCCTACCTACTTGAAAAGCATATGAGAAATCTGAGCGCTTCAACTTTATTGTTTATTCTCTCAGGTTTCACATCTTTTCCGTTTGTTCATCCCACAGGCATTTCGCAAAGACTGACAGTAGGCAGATCTGGTTTCGCGGGCATGAATTTTGAGATGTTGAGCAGTGCAATAAAGCTAGTAATTTGATTCTGCTTTGGCAATTATTTTTAGAGGTGTTTTTAAGAGAGGCGATGAGAATATAATGCATGCAGAAATAAATCATAATTTTTATGGTTAATGTCTGTTTAAAAATGAAGTGAATTGGTATAGAGGGGTACATAGCTCTTCGAGATTTGGTTACATTTCATGCGTAAATAACAAAAATAATTTTCATTATAGACCCCCTCCCCCCCCCCCCCCCAGCAACCACCAGGACGGGAAATGATAATATATACGAGACCTGTGAACGTATTTCAGGAAGACTGATAAGATCTCTTCCAGCTGTGTGTGAGTTCCCGATATGGCATCTTCAAAATTCCCTCAGCAAATGTCTGAAGTGAATCTATAGAGCCATGCTGAGAGCACTAAAACATGTATTTCACTAGAGAGCTCTCGGCCTTTTGTGGTTGTTTCCTTCGCTCTACTTGCAAGAAGGCAGAATTCACTGAAATGTCTTAAACTATTCCATATTGCAGATGTGACCGATGCTCAACAGTGCGCTATAGTGACTAGCAGTTGAGTGATTACCAGGCATAACTCTTTGCTTCCAAAGCGGCGAGAAAGGGGACAGAAGAAAGTGGACTGTATTTTTATGTCTTATTCGCTTTAAAATCTTTTATGCTATCAAACCAATTCAGATATTTTTATTACGGGGCCTATAACGGTGCCCTAGGGAAAAGCGTGGCTGCAATTCTAGTTTTTGAATTCGCACAATTCCAGTCAATTACCACATTTATGACATTGTGTCTGTCCAAACTGATGAGAATATTAGGGTCATATAGGTTGGACTCAGAAAAGGGCACTGCAGTTACAACTGGATATTAGAATTAGACAACATAGAGCTGAACAATTGTTTAGTTTGAATTTTTCTTTTAGATAACGTTAGTTTTATACACGAATGCAAGGCGTTGTGCAATACATTTTATTATAAAAATGCAGAACTGTCATGAATCAAAAACCGGTCTCCAAATCTGACGTTAGAATAGTATTTTCTGCGCAGTTCTGGCTGCAGTGCTACTTCATAATTTTCAAGTATTTACAAAGTTATCAGCCACGAATTTTTGTGTTGACTTTTTGAAGGTTTTTTGCTTTACATCAACATTAAAAAGCTGTGTTTAATCAGGTTCATCCAGTTTTCGCATAGTCTATTATAAGAGATGCGAAAAGCGACCCAGGCGCTACTTACATCAAATTAACTGAAGGTGGAATCCGCAGGCATGCGAAAGCGTCCAATGTTTTTGAAACGTGCAAGCTGAAAGTTATCGGACAAGTCGCTAAAAAAATTTCATGGCAGTAGTTATGTAGGACAAGAAGGGTGCCACAGAGATCTCCAGAAATTACACATGCACAGAGGCGTCGTATATAAAACGAAGAGCCTGATATCTAAGAAAAATGTACACGAGAAAATTCTGCTTCAGGTATAATTGGTTTTTTTTTTGGGGGGGGGGAAAGGAAATGGCGCAGTATCTGATATATGAGACAGGTACTGCGCCATTTCCTTCCCCCCCCCCCAAAAAAAAAGAAACCAATTATACCTGAAGCAGAATTTTCTCGTGTACATTTTTCTTAGATATCAGGCTCTTCGTTTTATATACGACGCCTCTGCATTGTGGGTATACAGGGCTTTTCACCCATGACTTTATACAATTTTCGGCAATATGCTTTTCGAGTTATAAAAGTGCTTTTATCGACATGGCATTGTCAGCGGTGTAGTAAATCAGAATAAGGGTAATACGTGCTAACTAGCAGGCTGGTTAACTAATATTGAATAGTTAACGTTTAACTAATAGTGCTAGGCTCCTTGATTATTGATGTGTGTGATAGCCCACCGTAAATAATATCCATATCAGTTTTTAGAATTTCAAAAACGCGGTTACCTTTGGCGCTATGGCCCAGCGTTTTCTGGCTACATCGCCCCAGAATACACGCGCTTTAGAGACGCTTGCAGGCACAGCAACCTCTCCAGCGCATGCAACTCGTCGAAACAGCCAAAATTTGTTGGGCCGTAGCGCCGAGGGTCATCGCGTTTCCGAAATTCGAAAAACTGATATAGATACTACTTAGGGTGGGCTACACGCCCTTCAGTATTTAAGGAGCTTAACAATAATATTTCAAAAGATAACTATTCAATATTAGTTTACCAGCCTGGTAGATAGCACATCTTAGCTGTATTCGCATGTACTACACTGCTGACAATGCTATGGAGAAAAAGCGGTCTTGGAACTCAAATAGCCTATCTTTAAAAAACTGCGTGAAGGCTTAGGTGGAACACCCTGTATATGCTGTGTTTTCAGCCATCAGTACTGTTGCTCTGAGCAGTGGCCGTGTTTGTTTTCGTTGTAGTTTCTTTTGTAATATATTAAGTGAATGTGATATAGGAACATATACTAGCCAAGCAGTTAACTCTTTATGTGTTTATATTTTAGCTTGTCGAGTCTTATTTTTTTATTTAGTAGGGAAAGGACTGGCGCAACCGGACGACAGCATTTTCAATCTTCAGCAAACAGATACTCCTCTTTCCTCTCATGGAGCATCTTTATTTAGATGCATGATTCCTTAAGCCGATTGGTTGCGTGGTAGTTTGTTTTCCTCGCGTTCTATCTAGGATTGCATGTAATGAGTTATGTTATATTATTCTGGAATTTCATTTAAGGAGCATCAACACGTTCTCTCATGCAGGATTGCATGCAATGAGTTTTGTTCTATTAATCTGACATTTGATTTAAGAAGCATCAACACGTTCCGTCATGCGCGCGCGGCCAATCGAACATAATTTTGCTAACCTGGGCGCACTTTTTTCTCCAGTTAGTCTTTGTTTTAGTCAAGGCGCGACTGCAATTTTGCTATCACCCTTGCTGCCAGAAATAGAAATGTCTACAAAAAAAACGATCGCCAACACTGCACGGTTCCAAGGATGAGAAAGCGCTGGTGTACCCCTACCTCACAGGCAACGGCGTGTCTGTTTTTAGCAACAAGCCCTGAACAACCAAAGCTATTGCATCTAGCGCCTCAGAACAAAGCATACAACGAAAGCTATCCGGGCTCTGGCCATGCATTGTAATACAAACAGTAGCTTCGTTCTAGAGTGCGTGTTGCTGTTTCCTGGATGCAGCGGTGCGTTATGTAGACGCAGCAGTAGTCGTATTGCTCATCTGCATGCCTGAGTGGAGGGCTGTGCAGATAGGGCCGCTGCCTCTTCGGCTGGCAGCGTCCAATCTCCTTTCACGGTGCCTACTTTCATTTGTTTCCGTGCCTTCTGTCGCGAGCCGCGTGAGATGCATTACCTATTCCTCTCTGCTCTCTTTATTCACCTGACCGGACCAGCCTCTTACTAGACAAGATTAGCTTTTGCACCGTGCAAGCTTTATACGTTGCGTTGTTGTTGACTTCGCTCCACAAAATGAGGTTCAATTTTTTTCAACTTCTTTCTACTACATTATTCTCTTGCGACGATAACGTAAAGTGTCATCACATATGCTGCGAAATTTTACACCAGCTAGCCGTATAACCACACCTCACTATGATGTTTATAATCAAAGAACGGGTTGCCTGTAAAGCTACCGTCTTAGATATTTGCACGAGAGGCTGCCGGAAATTTAACGAAAAAAAGAGCACAGGTGCGCATTTGTTTACCCGCTATGATGTCATTGGCAGCATTCGGGAATTTCGCCTTCCGCGCGCAGCTTTACACATTCATCTGTTACAAAGATACCCAGGTGGTCGAAATTATTCCGAGGCATCCACTACGGCACCTCTTTCTTCTTTTCTTCTTTCACTCCCTCTTTTATTCCTTCCCCTAAGGCGTGGTTCAGGTGCCCAACGATAAATGAGACAGATACTGCGCCATTTCCTTTCCCCAAAAACCAATTTTCATTTACTAGCCTAGTAGTAAGTGGTTTTATTAAAATAATAATAAAACTAAGGAAAAAACTTTTGCTAGCCCCGGCAGCTGCCATTGATACTAATGAACCGGAGCAGGGCCGCGGAAATAAAGGATAGCAGGCCGAATGGAGAAATGAAATGAAAGAGGTGGGGGACACTAAGAGTGGATAGGAGGGGAGTTAATAAACACAAACTAGTTACACAATACGAAATGTGTCCAGGATGTGCGCGTCATTACTTTATTTCCGTTCCCCAGAAACCAATTATTATTATTATTGTTATTATTACTGGAAAAAATTACAACTACGTGCTCCGATAAACATTAGCTTTGCAGCTGCTTCGAAAGGGGTTGGTGTCCGTCGAAGCCCTCGTGTGAAGTGCAAACCTCATAATGTATGATAACGGCGCCTGCAAACAATGCGAAGCACCATCCTTCTTCCCGCGTGTGTTTCGGTTGCGTTTTCGTGTCGTTGTCCTAAGGAAACAAATTGCTGGTGGTTTTGCTCTTGTTGACCATGAATAATAATAATAATAATAATTGGTTTTTGGTGGAAAGGAAATGGCGCAGTATCTGTCTCATATATCGTTGGACACCTGAACCGCGCCGTAAGGGAAGGGATAGAGGAGGGAGTGAAAGAAGAGAGGAACAAATAGGTCCGTAGTGGAGGGCTCCGGAATAATTTCGACCACCTGGGGATCTTTAACGTGCACTGACATCGCACAGCACACGGGCGCCTTAGCGTTTTTCCTCCATAAAAACGCAGCCGCTGCGGTCGGGTTCGAACCCGGGAACTCCGGATCAGTAGTCGAGCGCCCTAACCACTGAGCCACCGCGGCGGGGCTGTTGACCATGGTCGTTTCACGTTTCTCGGTTTCTTGGGTCTGCTACCACCTCCCTTCGGGGTGAAATTTACTAAGTCTCGAGGAACTCTAGGCGCTGACCCCATAGCAAAATGATATAGCAACCCATTTGGTGATAAATTGGTGACGACGTTAGTATATCAAATTTGTGATCGGTTGATGAGGTCACTGATTTTGTGACGTCATAATTAACTAGTCACGTGACTGTATAGTCGCTTAGAGCTCAGTAATTAACATGATCATCCTAAAACAAACTAGATATTTGGAATCGCCGATGAGTAAAACACGTTACATACCAATAATAACTAATCATGTTAATATTTATGGTTAGGCTTAAATTTAATTACTAATATTAAGTAATAGATGACGCTATCATCTATCTAATGCCATATTCGTAATGGGCTTGATGAGTACAACATATTAGACACCAATATTGCCTAATTAGGTTAATATTTAGTAATGGTTAGGCTTAACATGGCGGCCGTGACATCAGCACTGTGCAGGTCACAATTTCATACCTCATGACGATGGCGCACCTACCAAGGAAAAATGGCTCTACAGAGTGTCGAAAAACTCTTTCGGTCATGGGTTGGAACCCGAACGCGGCGGCTGCGTTTCGATGGAGGCGAAACGCTATGGAGCCCATGTGCTGTGCGATGTCTGTGCACGTTAAAGATCGCCAGGTGGTCGAACATAATCCGGAGCCCTCCACTATGGCACCTCTTTCTCCTTTCTTTCACTCCCTTCTTTATTCCTTCCCTTACGGCGCGGTTCAGGTGTCCAACGATATATGAGAGATACTGCACCATTACTTTTCCCTCCCCAAAAAATAATAGTTACTAATATTATTCGCCAGCTGCGTCGCATACCTGATAACAAGTCGGAGGATTGGAAAGGGGAGCTCGCGTGCGCCGCAACCACAATTGTGTCGTCGTTAATGCGACAACAACATAGCTAGACAACCAGACTACCTGGACTTGCAATCAAGATTAACCGAGGCTAGCCACGCTATGCCTTTGCTTTCGCTACGTATATCTTGGCATAGCCGAGCTAATCCACTGCCAATTTTTCTCTGTCTCTTGATCCCTAGTCACTACTGAGCATGCGCCACTAGTAGCACCGAGCCACAGGTGTTTCGCCGTGGCGCAGCGCCGCGCCTTTCCTCTAAATTCATCTTTAAATTTTTCTGTTTTCTCTTCCCTCTTTATCTCCCTCCTTTATCCCTTCCTTTACGACGCGGTTCGGGTGTCCACCGAGGTATGTTAGACGGTTAGGATGCTATTTCCTTTCCTCACAAAGCAATCAAAAAAGTGAGCCATAGGCGTTTATGGAGTTCATTGGCGTTGACAACTTTGCAAAGACCTTTCATTTTCGCGAAACGGAAAGCGCACAACCGGCTCCGTGGGCCACTGGAGACCTCAATCTCGCTTTCGCAAGGTATATCCTGGATTAGCTGGGCTAATCCACATCAATTTTTTGAAGCGAAAAGCTTCACTAGGCTCGTCAACACCGGGCTTCGCGTGAGCCGCACTACAGATTTGCCACAGCGGCGCATGCGCGAAACCGAGTGGCGTCATGCGGAGCGCGGGTGGTCGCTGCTGCAGCAGCCGTCGTCGACGCCGCGCGCTGCCTCCGTCGTCGGACCTTTCGCCATGGAAGGAGGATACCCGAATACCCATAAGTGGTAGCGTGGGAGTTGGCTCAGAGGCAGCGCAGATATGAAAAGTGCAAGGCTAGGCAAGCGGCTGGAACACCAGAACCATGAGAGGCACGCCGTGCTAACCGGCTGCAAAAGGATAAAAACCCAAACAAAACAAGTGAGCCGACGGCTTCCTTAGAGTTCATTAGCATTGACAACTTGGCAAATCCGATCATTTTCACGGAATGAAAGGCACAAAACCGGCTCCGCTGGTCAGTGGAGACCTCAATCTCGCGTTTCGTATTTTATATCCTGGATTAGCTGGGCTAATTCATATTAATTTTTTCCTTCTACTTTCTGTTTCAGCAATGTTGATTGCAGCACATACCGACGGACACGAGATGTCCGGTATTCAATCGATACTACAGCTAGTATCGTATCGTTACATGTTTCCCAAGAATCAACCGCTGCTAGAGTTAATATCGTTGCCTGCTTGCGACAGACAATATCTGTAAGGGCGCGATATGACGCATTTGATATTAGATTAATTATTCTAAGGAACCTTCTTTGTATAATTTAAGCCAGTTTATTTAAGGATTCTATATGTCTCAATATGCCAGCTACATGAAACTTTATTGCAGCACATGGTAAAAAGCAACATCCTCAGCAAATGCAAGTCATTATTTAGGAAAACTCGACAAGAAAATTTGTTGCTGAAACGAGAGGGCACAGGAAAATTGAAAAATTGGTTTTTGGGAAAGGAAATGGCGCAATATCTGTCTCACATGTCGGCGGACAACTGAACCGCACCGTAAGGGAAGAGATAAGGAGGGTGTGAAAGACTAAAGGAACAAAGAGGGGCCGCAGTGGAGGGCACAGGTTCTGTCACATTTGATGGACACTTCAGCCATGCCGCAAGGAAACGATGAGAAAGGAGTGAACGAAGAAAAAAACGGCAGAGACACTTCCGAGTGCTTGTGTGTTGGAAATGCGAAAGCATTACTGCCCCTATGTGCATTGACACCCACCTACACATACACCACTTACTCGCACAGGCTCGCTTAGGACATCAGCGGGAACGCTGTACTACCAACGGTTGCATTACAATTTCTTTACAAAAAAGAATTGCTTTTGAAGGAAATGAAATGAAACGGTCTCACATATCGATGGACACCTCAACCGCGCATTAAGAGAAGAGGTGAACAGTCGGGAGAGCATACAATTGACGTTTCATATGTCGTTGGTTGGAGTTCCTTTAAGAAGGTAGCATCCAACTTGACTACCTCATTTAACATATACGTAGAGCGATTGTGTCACTCTCAGCAGGAACTCTTATACATAGCGAAGGACGTGAATGCCTTAAATAGCGGGGCTCGGCTCGCTGTGTGCGTCATACGGCCGCTTTCCGAATTTTTTGGTCATCACTGGGATTTTTTATAGCATCTGCGGCGGCTGCGTTTCGATGGAGGCGAAACGCAAAGGCGCCCATGTGCAATGCGATGCCAGTGCACGTTAAATTAAGATCCCCAGGTCGTCGAAATAATTCCGGAGCTCTTCAATACTGCCCAACTTTCCTCTTTTCTTCTTTCACTTCCTCCTTTATCCTTTCCCTTACGGCGCGGTTCAGGTGTCAACCGATATGCTCCCGAAAAACCTTCCTTTCCCCGAAAATCAATTTTCATTTTCAGCTTTCATTACAGGCGCTAACAAACACACGCCGCCGGTTTTGTTCATAATAGGACTAGTAATGCTTTCGCATTTTTATTTTTACTCCATTATTGCTTCATGAGTGTTTGGTCTTCCGCGTGACACAAACAGAAAAAAATCTCTTCCCGTGGGTTGATTTTCCGTTAGGAAATATTCCTGTGATTGTTTTGCTTGTGTGACGCAGAACTACCACACACGTGTCGCTGATATCGCCGACCGCGGCCAGTAATGGTTGCTCATTAAAAAAAAAAATTGCTGCGCCTTAGCTGTGCAGGACTTTTGAATAAAGTTGTTACCAACCAACTTAGCTCACCTAAGCCTGGTTATGCAAGAGAAAGCTTTGGTATCACCTGGTTAAGCATCGGTTTAGCTAGAGTTATCGGCGAACCAGGTGAGCTTCCGCTCTGCATCGGTTTCAGCTGCCCGTTCAGAGCGTTTTACGCTTCCTATCAATTGCTATATCGCTCGCACGGTCGGCAATGTCGACCGCCTGATGAGACTCGGCCCAACGTCTGGGAGTACCCACTATCGAGGACGTCGGCTCCGGCTGACTTCCGAGACACTGGATAGGCAGCGCGTAGGAGCCGCGACGACAGCGGATCGCGCGGCTGGAGCTGCTGCGAGTCACGTGGTACGCCACGTGGTTACACACCTACGCTCCTCCTGTTCAAGGTTATTCGTGCAGACGCAGCCAAGTCGGCACCGCTAGGCTAATAAATTGGTCGAGTTGGGGAATCGAACCAGGGCCTCCGGAGTGCAAGACAAGCACGATAACCACACCACCACGCTAGCTCGTTCAATTCCTCTCCCATCGCCTCGGAAGGTTCATGTGATGCGGCGTTCAACGCGGCGGAACTGAACAATGCGTTGCAGCATTGCCTCCGCCGCTCGGCACCCGGACCGGACGGGGTGATATACCTGATTCTGCGAAACCTTGACGCGGAGCAACGACAGATCCTCCTGCAGCAGATCCACCTGGTGTGGGAACGCGGGCAGCTACCGGAGGATTGGTGAACCGCGGTCGTTTGTCCCATCCGAAAGCCAGGGCGCCCACCTACAGAGCTGAGCGGATACCGGCAAGTGGCATTAACATCGGCGTCCCGTAAGCTCATGGAGCATATGGCGTTGCAGCGTCGGAACGAGCGGGCTGCGGGGGCTGATTTGTTTGACGAGTGGCAGACGGGTTTCCGTGGTATGCGGTGCACGGCTGATTCTATGTCGGACATTGTTACAGCGCTGGAGCACGCCAAGGCGGCAGGCCAAGTTGCGCTGCTGCTGCTGCTACTGGACGTCTCGGGCGCTTTTGACAACGTTCACCGCGCACCAATTCTCGCGGTGCTTGAGGGGGCCGGTGTGAGCGGGGGCCTTTTGTGATACGTTCACGGCTTCGTAAGCGGGCGCACCATGCGCGTACGAGTAGGCGGTAAACTCTCTGAGCCTCGTCCGGTGGATTTGGGCGTGCCGCAGAGCTCTATCTTATCACCATTCCTGTTCAATGTGCCCATGTCGGTGGTGCCGGCCTCCCTCCCCACGAACGACCGACATCATGTGTACATGTCCATATATGCAGACGACATAGCTCTGTGGACCCGCCGCGGTGGCTCAGTTGTTACGGCGCTCGGCTACTGATCTGGAGTTCCCGGTTCGGACCCGACCGCGTGGCTGCGTTTTTATGGAGGAAAAACGCTAAGCCGCCGGTGTGCTGTGCGATGTCAGTGCACGTTAAAGATTCACAGGTGGTCGAAATTATTCCGAAGCCCTCCACTGCGGCACCTCTTTCTTCCTTTCTTCTTTCACTCCTTCCTTTATCCCTTCCCTTACGGCGTGGTTCAGGTGTCCAACGATATATGAGACAGATACTGCGCCATTTACTTGCCCCCAAAACCAATTATTATTATTATTATTATTATTATTATTGTCATAGCTCTGTGGTGCCGGGGACCAACGAGCGAGGCGCTATGCCTGCGGGGGTGCATTCAGGGCGCTCTGACCGCAATCGATACCAGCTTGCGCGGCCTTGGTCTGTCGCTGAGCGCGGACAAATCGGTGGCCATGGCCTTCGTTTCGCGCTCGCGTGCGTACCTTGCGCTACTGTCACTCGACGGGACTCCGATTTCTTGGCGTAAATCGGTGCAGTACCTTGGTCTGTACATCGACTGGCGCCTTTCCTTCCGCCCTGCGGCGACCAAGGCCTGTCTGAAAATGACGCGCATCACCGCCGCCGTGCAAAAGATCACCGCTAGAGGCCAGTGCCTCCCCCAGCAAGCAGCGCTGTGGCTATACAATGCCGCAGCTTTGGGGGCTGTGCTCTATGCGCTGCCGCTTGTCGCGGTGCGCAAGTCGTGCTGGAAGAAACTCGAGTTACAGCACCGCAAGTCCCTGCGCGTGTGCCTAGGCCTGCCCAAAAAATCGCAGTGCGCCGCAACGTTGGCCGAGGCAGGAGCGTGGCCACTTGAGCTTCAAACAGCGCAGGGCAGTGAATCACATCGACCGGCTTCACCGCGCACCGGACGGCGGCTCGCTGCTGCAGCGTATGCGCTCGCACCCGCACCCACGAATGGGCGCGGCGCTGCTCGATTATGAGCAGTTAACTAAATGCCGACCCCCAACGGCTCCTTCGCGCCCCAGCCTGTTGCCTCGGAGGTGCAGCGAGAGATCGTCGGCACCACGGGAAAGCGGACCACACCCCTCTGTGCTGTGCAGCAGATGGCCAGACCCGTCACACACGAGGAGCTTCAGGACCATCTCCTCGTCTACACCGACGGCTCAGTGGCCCGCGACAGCTGCTCCCTTGCTGCGGCGGCCAACATCCCCGCCCTGCGACTGCACAGCCAGCAACACGCAGCCTTCCTGGGGTCCTCAACCACGGCGGAGTTGATGGGGATCCAGCTCGGGCTGGACCTGCTACTCACCCTCGGCCTTCCGTCGGCCAGGAGCGCTATGCTGTGCCACTCCCGCGCCGCCGTCAGCCGCTTGCAATCTAACGGCCACGGTACCCCACTAGTGCTGGAAATTCGCTCGCGCATCGAGCGCCTCGCGCAGAGAGGTTGTGCCGTGCGTGCACAGTGGGTGCCCGGTCACTGCGGCATCGCCGGCAACGAAGAAGCTGACGGCCTCGCGACCGCTGCACAGCAACTACGTGCCAGCGATCTGCCCCTTGCGCTGGAGGACGTGCGTGCGGCCATCCACGACCATCTCCGAAAGCAGCACCCCGACCCACGCATCGCAGGAGGTGAGCACACTTACGCGGTCGCAACGTGAAATGATCCTCCGTGTGCACATTGGCTGCATGTGGCACGGGGAACGACGGGAGCGTCTCGGAATCGCGACGAGTGATGTCTCTGACGAATGCGGTGCAGTGGAACACTAGAGCACCTGCTCCTTCAGTGTGCCGTGTTCGCCGATGCTCGTCGCGATATGCTCGCGGCCTATAGGGCGCAGGGCATACTACCAGACTCCATCAAGACGCTATTGTGGCCGCAGGGCAGTGCGTGCACTCGTGAGCAAACGTTTTTGAGCCTCTGTGCATTCCTCGAACAGACGGGCTTGACGTCCCGTCTGTTCTGCGCAGTGACCGAACGTTCCGCGAGTTCTACCTTGGAGGATTAAAAACTGGACTTCCCCACTCAAGTTGTAGTGAACGTAGTGCTGTTATTATTATTAATTGGTTTTTGGTGGAAAGGAAATGGCGCAGTATCTGTCTCATATATCATTGGACACCTGAACCGCGCCGTAAGGAAAGGGATAAAGGAGGGAGTGAAAGAAGAGAGGAACAAATAGGTCCGTAGTGGAGGGCTCCGGAATAATTTCGACCACCTGGGGATCTTTAACGTGCACTGACATCGCACAGCACACGGGCGCTTTAGCGTTTTTCCTCCATAAAAACGCAGCCGCCGCGGTCGGGTTCGCGTGTTGTTTTTGAAGCGACAAGCTTCACTACGCTAGTCAACACCGCGCTTCGAGCGAGCGGGCGTATGTTGAGCACAAATGACGTCACGCACGGCGCAGGCGGCCTTCGCCGTCTCCGTCGCCTGTTTCCATCCGTTTGTTTCGCTCTCTCTCGCTCCCTAATCACTAATGCGCATGCGCCACTAGTAGCACCGAGGCACAGGTGTTCCGCCGCTGCTCAGCGCCGTGCCTTTCCTCAAAATCTTTCAATTTTCAGTTTTCTGTTTCCTCTTTTATTGTGTAAATGGTTTTTGTGTACATTACCTGTTCCCCGTATCCTCTTCTTCTGTCCCCTCACCTCTTTCATTTCATTTCTCCATTTTGCCTACTAGCTTTTATTTCTGCTGCCCCAGCTCAGGTGCTTCAGCATCGACAGCAGATGCAGGGGTTAGCAAAAAGTCTTTTCCTTTCTTTTTATTATTATTATTATTCTAATAAACCACATACTACTACTGTTTCCTCTTTCCCTCCCTCCTTTATCCCTTCCCTTACGACGCGGTTCGGTTGTTCACCGTGATATGTGAGACGGCTACTTTGCTACTTCGAAATTATTCCGGAGCCCTCCACTACGGCACCTCTTTCTTCCTTTCTTCTTTCACTCCCTCCTTTATCCCTTCCCTTGCTGTGCGGCTCAGGTGTCCAACGATATATGAGACAGATACTGCGCCATTTTCTTTCCTCAAAAACCAATTATTTTTATTACTTCCTTTCCTCAAAAACCAAACAAAACGTGATCCGACGGCGTTCATAGAGTTCATTGACGTTGATAACTTTGCAAACACCGCTCATATTCACGAAAAGAATCCCGCCGTGGTGGCTCAGTGGATAGGGCGCTCGGCTACTGATCCGGAGTTCGCGGGTTCGAACCCAACCGCGGCGGCTGCGTTTTTTATGGAGGAAAGACGCTAAGGCGCCCATGTGCTGTGCGATGTCAGTGCTCGTTAAAGATACCCAGGTGGTCGAAGTTATTCCGGAGCCCTCCACTACGGCACCTCTCTCTTCCTTTCTTCTTTCAATCCCTCCTTTATCGCTTCCCTTACGGCGCGGTTCAGGTGTCTAATGATATATGAGACAGATACTGTGCCATTTCCTTTTGCCCAAAACCAATTATTATTATTCACGAAAAGAAAGGCGCACAACCGGCTCCGTGGGTCAGTGTAGACCTCAATATCGCTTTCGTTTTGTATATCCTGGATTCACTGGGCTAATGCACATTAATTTTTATAGGTCCTCCATGAACTAATCACGTGCACAACCTGGACACATTTCTTATTGTGTAAATAGTTTGTACATATTAGTTATCCCCCTATCCTCTCTTAGTGTCCCCTCACCTCTTTCAGTTCATTTCTCCATTCTGCCTGTTATCCTTTATTTCCGCTGCCCCAGCTCCGGTTCTTCAGTATCGA
This sequence comes from Amblyomma americanum, assembly GCA_030143305.2. Lineage (NCBI taxonomy): Eukaryota > Metazoa > Arthropoda > Arachnida > Ixodida > Ixodidae > Amblyomma > Amblyomma americanum. The sequence goes on along the minus strand of JARKHS020010047.1, from coordinate 24,581 downwards.
TGGCAGCTGCCTGGGCTAGCAAACATTTTTTTCCTTCCTTTTTATTATTATTTTAATAAAACCACTTACTACTAGTCTAGTAAATTAAGATTGGTTTTTGGGCAACGAAAATGTGGCAGTGTCTGTCTCACATATCTTCGGTGGACACCTGAACCCCGCCGCAAGAGAAGGCATAGAGAAGGAAGTGAAAGAAGAAGGGAAGAAAGAGGTGCTGTACTGGAGGGCTTCGGAATAATTTCGGCCAACTGTTTAGTAAAGCTTTCGCTTTAAAGTATTTGACTCACTTAAGTGCCCTTATGCGCGGGAATCAGAAAACGCTGATGGTTCACTGTACAGTGTATGAGCACACGAAAAACTGGACGCAGTGTAGTGCAAAGACATAGTGTGAGCTTATGACGCCACCACGATGAACGGTTGCATCACAATTTTGACAGTAAAGTCTACGGAGGCATACTATTGAGAGTGCATATAAGATCGATTAGCATACCTGTCGCGAGCTACCCCCCTCCCCCCCTCCCACCTTTGACTACCACAAGTTAGCTAAGTGCAATAAGAAATTTTATGAAACCATCTGAAACGCATTACGGCCAGCCGTTTGCTTACATTTTTCAGGCCGAATTTACAAAAATTTGCGCCCCATGGATGTCTGCCAGTGGCGAGAATATGTAAATGAACGACATGTATAGGATTGTCTGAAGAAGCGATGCCCTGCTTGATGTGTGTGTTATGCGGCCACTTAATGTCCCCCATTTTTCTTGTCATCGCTGGAACATCGGTACTATCTTCGAGTACACACAGACACGCCGCCGTCTTTTCTCTTAATGAGACTATTATTAATTTCAAACCTCTTTAGTGACGAAAGGTTATAACTAATGCATAGCGTGCGGATCCAATTTTCAGGAAACTCCTGGCAGGGGTTTTCCTCGTATATCGGTCCACCAGCCACTTGAAGTGACCAGAGGTGGAGGGGATTATTTAGGTTGTTTTCGCCAGCACAAACAGTATTTTAGGATGTAGCTGGAAACATGCCTGCAGTGAAGTTACCCTGTTGTGAAGTGAAAGTAGACGTGTGCGAACCTGGCCGCGGCTCGCGTTTCGGTGGACGCGAAACGCAAAACACCTAGTGTGCAACGTGATATGAGCGCACGTTAAAGATCTCCAGGTTGTCGACATTATTCTGGAGCTCTCCACTACTACACTTCGTTCTTCTTCCACTTCACCTTTGTGCTTTCCTTCACTGCGCTGTTGAACCCGCCGCGGTGGCTCACTGGTTAGGGCGCTCGGCTACTTATCCGTAGTTCCCGGGTTCGAACCCGACCACGGCGGCTGCGTTTTTATGAAGGCAAAACGCCAAGGCGGCCGTGTGCTGTGCGATGTCCGTGCACGTTAAAGATCCCCAGAAGGTCGAAATTATTTCGGAGCCCTCCACTACGGCGCCTCTTTCTTCCTTTCTTCGTTCATTCCCTTCTTCACCCCTTCCCTTACGGCGTGGTTCGGGTGTTCAACGATATATGAGACATATACTGCGCTATTTCTTTTCCTAAAAACCAATTAATAATAATAATATTATTATTATTATTATTATTATTATTATTATTATTATTATTATTATTATTATTATTATTATTATTATTATTATTATTATATTATTATTATTATTATATTATTATTATTATTATTATTATTATTATTATTATTCGTGGTCATCGAAGAACTGTGTGACAGTTACAGCGCCGTTAGTTTCCGTCAAAGGCAAAAATATTTTGTTAAGTAAGTATTGTGTTGTGAGTTAAACCTATTTGTGATCTGCTTAGTACGGGTTGAATTTGTTTAAGATTTGGTGGTAATGACGGTATTTTTGACGGTATGTCTGGCACTTCAGGGAGAAAATTTTGTCAGAGAGACTTAAGTCTGCTTATGTGTGTAAATGCGAAAGCATTTCTATCCCCGAGTGCATACTTTTTCTCGTAATGCTTGTATATGAATTTAAATTATTTTCTACGAGTTCTTGAAAGCGGAATCGCAGTAAGGCGTTCCGGGTGGCGCCCACGCTTATATGACACCACCTGGAAAGCTGCATAATGAAAAGTTGCAGCACAATTATGATTCGAAAGTTTTTGAAGGCATACATTTGAAGTTGCATATGTCATGGTTCGCATTCATGTAGCAAGCTAGCCTCTAACTCTACTACCGCATGTAAGCTGTGTGCAAATATAAATCGTGTGACCCCACTCGAAACGCTGGGCGACAGATGGTTGCGTCAAAATTTTGGTACGAATGCCAGAAAAACTGGCGTCAGATTGAGCACAACCAGTGGGAAGCATATATAAACGAACAACGTGTATAGGACAGTCCAGATTAGTTGTGCTGGGCTTGCTGTATTCACCATACGGCCGCTTGATGAAGTCACCATATTGTTCTTGACATCGCAGGGATTTTCTTTACCAACTCCGAGTACACACACACGGACCCACGAACGAGCCGCCAGCTTTCCTTATAATGCGACTAGTAATGCCTTCGAAATTAAAGTGGTTTTTTATTTGGACTGCTAAACACATGGACATGGATCAAATTCCAACTGTGGTGGCCGCCAGTGAACGATAATTATTAGCAAATGGCCGAAATTATTCCGGAGCCCGCCACGACTGCATCTTTTTTTATTTTTTGCCGCCAGGGTGCCTCAGTGGTTATGGCGCTCGCTCCTGACCCTGAAGACGAGGGTCTGTTCCCGGCCGCGGCGGTCGAGTTTCGATGGAGGCAAAATTCTAGAGGCCCGTGTACTGTGCGATGTCAGTGCAGGTTAAATAACCCAAGGTGGTTGAAATTTCCGGAGCCCTCCACAAGGCGTCCCTAAGAGTATGAGTCGCTTTGGGACGTTAAACTCCTGTAAACCATAAATTGCGTCTTTTTTCTCTTCCTTATTTGACTGCGCTGCCTCCTCCTCTCCTTCCCTGACGGCGTGGCTGCGTGCTCACCAGGAAGTGGGATAGTTAAAAGCTGGCACCCGCCGCTCTGGCTCAGTGGTTAGAGCGCCCGGGTACTGAGCGAGAGTCCACGAGTTGGAAATCGACCGTGGCGGCCGCGTTTCGATGGAGGCGATGGAGGCTCAAAATGCGCCTGTGTGCTGTGCGATCTCAGTGCACGTTAAAGATCCTCAGGTGGTCTAAATTATTCCGGAGACCTCCAGGGCAGCACCTCGTTCTCTCTCTCTTTCTTCCCTCCCACCTTCCCGCGTTCTCTTACGGCGCGGTTAAGAAATCCACCAAGGAGCGAAACAGTTATTGCGCCATTTCGTTTCTCAAAAACCGCTGATTTTAAATTTCTTAAAATTCGGTGATAATCGGAAGGGATAAACAAAACAGAGCAAATACACATGAATGTTTAACTACTTGCAATAATTAATCACTGCTGCCAAAGCAACAAAGTTAATAACATATGAGCTTCGACGCTTGTGACATTTAACGCACCATCCGTCGCGCTGCAAGGTACTAGCTCTCAAATTGTACCGGACAAACTCCCACGCACTTCAATAACAGTGAAAAGTGCCCAGTTGATTTTTTTCGTCGCTAGTGACAGCTCCGAGAGTAATGGGTTAGTCACCAACGTTATCAAGGAGTCTCTAAGCATCTGGTTAGCGTTTAACATAATAGGGAAATTTTCTAAACCGTTACCGCGTACCGGTGCCTTATTCCGCCGCCAACAGCTCCCAACAGAGCACAATCAGATGAAGCCGATGTACAATCTGCGCATGCGCTTTTCGCGGCTAGCGTGAGTAGTGCATGGCTAATATGCGTTCAGAGTTCACTATTTAAGCAGGACAAAGAAAAGGACAAAGTGGTAGCTGCAGTGCAGAATTGGTGTTATGGGTACAAAATAAACAAAAAATAAAAATCAAATTCAAATTTAGATAAAGAGGCCTCACAAACCAACTACGGTAAGTGTTTTCGCCGCCTCCCTGTGATCGTTTAAGCATAGAAAAGGACTGATGTTGTCAATCCTGACGGCCCCCAGTTCACAGTGCCCGTGCCGGGTTCTTTCGAGTTGCTGTTGTGAAGTTTTGAAGCCGGTGTACTTTCCGCAGCATGCTCGCCGGACAAGCTCAAGGCTTCACTGGTGTCTTTAGTTTAAATATTCACAAATATGGCGTTTAAGACGCCAGTTAATTTTGCGTTCCCGACGGGTATCATGCGACGGCGTTGGGCAGCCGGGCCCGCAGCGTCTTGTGCTTCGTCGGCGGACAGCGGGATCCTGTTTCGACGACAACGCCATCTCGCACCGAAATTTTCGGGCCACTTCAGCAGCACTCAGAACCCGCAGTGATTGGCAACTGGCCTCAATGCTATTAAAGTTGCGCCTAGTGACGTGATCTTGCTACAGCAGCGATGCCAGGACCAGCACTCAACCGGCAAACGTGCCATTAACATCCTAGCCCCACGCGACCTCCTTTCTGAGCGGCAGAGAAGACAAAGCGACCGTAGTTACGTGAAAAGTACTCGTGGAATTTGGAGCTATAACTTCGCCTCTGCCTTTGGTTAAGCCTTCTGATGACGGAGCTCCGTATAAAAGAAAGTTTTCTCTATAAATAAACATCTTTGCAGCTCCGCGCACCACTATCGGTGGTGTTAGTAAATGCAGCTAAAGAAAAGATACGGCAGAAAAGGAATAAAGCGGTTCGACGCCTGAGGATGGGATAGAAGATGTTGTGAAAAAAAAACGCCAAAATAAAATGAATTGATCTTCGTCGCCACGATAAAGAAATCACTAAAGGTCGTGGTCCTTTAAGCCAATGCCCTTTGTCACTAGCGCTTCCTGAGCTTAGCCGCAAACTGACCTTATATCTCACAGCCAGCTAGCGAGGCCGTCAATATTGTTGTTGTTTTGTGCCCCCTTCATTTATTTTTTTTTTCTTTACATCCTATTGCGTTTCTTAACCTTTTGTCTTTTTTGTATTCGCAAGGACTGATTTTCGGAAGTTCTCGGTGGGAATCGGAGCAGAAAATAAATGGTAAACAGAGTAGAATCCTGTCGCTGGTTGTGGTGAAAATAGTTGGAGGAAATGATCCTATAGATGAGCTTCGAAAGTAGAGAGGAAGCACGTAGTGTGCAGCAGTGCACCAAGCCGAGTTTACCACAATCGAAAACAGGATCAAGGAAGCTGAGTTTTCGCTGATGTTTTTTTTTAAAAATTAGATCTTTGGAAAAGTGAGGAGCATTGCTGAGAAAGTGTCCCATATAGAGGACGAGGTCGACAATGTCATCAATATCCAAAAATGCCTTCACCGTGATCCTGTGTTCGAAGACAGCATTGCACTCATGTATAGAATTTCCTTTGTTTTGTCTGTGCGCCTATCTCAACATCAACTTCATTATTATCCACTTTTTTTCCTTACTGCAAGCCGCTGTTCGACAACAGCTGAGGCTTAGGGAACTGTTGAGTGCTACCTCAAACAAAAGGTTGAATGAAGGTGCCCACATTGTAATGCAAGGTTTCAACTTCAACGAAATATACTTCGTCTTTTTCTTCAGTTAAAATATGGCTTTCGTGTTCTGAACGCCATTTACGTACCGGCCACGCGTTGTTCGCAAAATAATAGTTCCGAGCCTTCGTGCGGGCGATATTGCTATGCAGTGTTTTTTTGTATTTTTTGTTTTAATATCATCGTTCGTCTTGCCGTCTAAATCATGGGCACTTCAAAGCAATACTCCTCTACGTGAGTAATTTTTTATTTTAGGCGAGTTTTTTTGCCCATTCTTAAGACGCTTAGATTGTGATACTACATTAATCACATGGTCTCGAAGGCTGCACAGTTGAAGGCACAGAAGTGATTTTAAACAAATCGTCACTACTTGCTACTTTACGGCGCAAAGCGGCTCCGCAATCATAACAGTGAACCTGGTCACATTTGATCGTCAGTTAGCTAAAAAAAATACCTTTATGGCTTTATTACTCTTTACTATAATGTTCTCCCTCCTAATGCCAGGATTTTGTCTGCTCTTATTAGGTGCCTAAGACAAAAATTTTACCGCACAGATTAGAGACGGCGCTTTGCGGTGTGTTTTCGGTCAGTCTGCGTCTCTTTTTTGTGCGCCGGCAATTATTTGTTATGTGTAACCAAGTAGCTTACCAGTTCTCTCTGAGATTAGAAAAGCATTTCAGTAGACCTCACCAACAAAACCTAGGACTGTTATCTATCAATATATCTTGTATTTATGCCTGGTTGGCTTGTTTGGGCTACGGGGTTTAACGTGCCGAAACGACTCTGGCTATGTGAGACGTCGTAGTAAAGGGCTACGGCTAATTTCGGCCAACCGTGATTCATTAACTTGCGCTAGCATCGCACAGTAAACGGGCCTCTAGCATTTCGCCTCCATCGAAATGCGAGCGCCGAGGCCGGAATCGAACCCTTGTCTTTCGGGTCAGCAGCCGAGTGCCTAAACCAATCGGCGACCGTGGTTGCTATCTATTTTTGAATCGTGCTGTGACTTCCGCGTGAAAAACAAACAGAACAAATTTTCTTAGCCACTCGCTACACATAATGAAGAAAAGACAGCCTAAAAACTTGCCTGTATTTCTGGAAACGCGAGCGCTGCAACTACTGATTAGCGCTGCATTGTCAGCAGTTGTTGTCTCAATGCTTATTTACGTTCTTGCCCTCTTTTTTTCTGATTTCTATTTCGTTCAATTCAGATATTTAATAATGTGACTAATTATATCTTCAATTAATTTCCCACACCCATTTTAGAAGAGGCATAGCCATAACAAATTCAAAGTTTTTTCTTATGCGTGAAGCTCTCTTTGAGTGTTGTCATATATTCTCGAATACTCGATGCGAGTACTGTGTCGTATTATTTTTTTCTGCTAACACTCAGCCATGGCAGCCTCTCCTCAGTCCCCAGTGCCTTTTCGTGGGCACCAAACGTCGACATCCTCAAAGCGTTTTAAATAGCGAAGCGTTTTTCAGTGCTTGTTCTTCAAACTTTCCGCTCGTTTAACTAAACTTGTCATACAATATACTTAAATGCCTGTCTAATTCTACAGAAAGAACATTAGCTACTTGCTGCTTTTCCCAAAACTGACTTGATAATCTAGGGCGTGCTTAGAATACTGTGCTCTCCACATTTCTTATAAATGGAACAGAGATTACAAAATGTCAACGAAGAAATATAAAACAGAGCACGAAAAGTCTGGTCCAGTAAATTTCTTATTGGCCACTGCAAAGAATTTAAGACCGGAAATTTTTACCCTAAACATTAAAACCAGCAGTGGTTTCGTGCTCCAATTTCAAATTTTGCCTAATATTGAAAACAATGAAGCCTGTGTGGAGGAAAAACTTCCAGACAGAAGAGCGTGTCTGGTGCCCACAAAATATATTTCCAGAAACACTTTCCCAGCCATGAGAAATGGTAGCTGACTGCCAGCCTAGACATCGCGCCGCTGATATCTGTTTATATAGACTCTGAATCCTGATTTGTTCGGGAAAGGCGGGCTTGCTGAGGCACCCTTTCGTCTTCAGTTATGAGATCACCGAAGCACTAGAGAACCATGGTCTACAGAGCCTAAAAACAGTTCCTGAAATAACCTAAGTTTTGGTTTCATTGCTTTTAAATTGCGAATGCTTCGCCAATATTCCGCCACTTAATAAAAGCTTTAAACATTCTCTTTGGCCTGAATCTCTCTTGATTCTTTCAGAAATTTTTGTTTGCAGTGCTTCTTTTGAAGTTGTCTTAAATTTACGAGAACAAGGAGAAATTCAATCAAACAATAAATAAGCGCATCACCATACTACAGTAAACATTGTTGTTATCAATGCTTTCTGCGAAGGAATTTCTACACACGTGCAAGCACAACTTTGTTCTTTTCCACGCCGGAAAGTTTTATTTCGTGGTAATGCACTTGATGACTCTTTAAGGCGCTCTGGCCCTTTTCGTGCCCACCTCCTAATTATTGAATAAGCGACGGATTCTGGACAGCATAAAGGATTCCCTGGTTTTTCATGGCAAATATTATTCTGATCGGAGATTTTATTTATGCTGTTGACTGCAACATGGCCGCGTTGTGATATGTACGGGAACTGGGATGTTGTTCTTCCTCGATAAATATATTTTGGCGTTGAAACCACTCGACGAAACCGACACAGCTCCATGACATTCCCGGCGATGAAAGTTTGATTTCCCAGATAGATGTCTTTTGTAATACTGTTGTATTCAGTGTTGTGGCGTCCATCAAATGCGGACATTCTTCTTCATGATCCGTTTTGTGGTTATGTACAGCGTTCATATGAGTGAAAAAACATACGCAAGTGAAAATTTTAGTCGGCATTCGTATTTTCTTTCGCATGGCGAAGTTCAGGTGCCCACCGACAAAGTGAGCCACTTAAACATCTTTATTTTACTGAAATGCATGTTAGGGTATGAATTTTGAATAAGGCTAGACGGAAACAGGGAAACAGACTTCCTTAATTACTTCGCGCAAACTGGCCCTGATATCTTTACCCGGTGGGAAAGACAAACACACAAGCTGGAGCCTGTGCGGCGACTAGTATGGTGTTACAGGACATCAGCCACCGTATTCTTTGCTTGCATTATTAGCCTCTACCGCACATGGCCAGCGTTTCGTACGCTTCCCGTGAGCGTCTCGGTTATCTCGGTTACCGTCGCTCCCGCTGGCGAAACTCTGGCCCTAGGAGAGAAGCGACACACGTAGACGCAGAGATATGAAGAATGCATATATCAGCGTTGGTGTCTGACACACCTGACAGATGTGGACTGATGAGGAGCAGTAACAAACTGCTCAACAGCAGCGTCTATAGATTAATCTTCGCTGCTGCGCTAGACAGAGGATCGATTCTTTCTTTCTCTTTCATGTGTGTTTGTGCCGTTTGTTATAATACCAATGCGTGTAAAGGTAGTCACGTACAAAACAAAGCAAATAGAGGTATATGAGCATAAAAGGGTGCACCTGGCAGCACCAACAGCGCGATGAGTGATCTGTGACCACAATGAGACTTGCTCAGACACGCACCTGCATAGTATTCGGGCGGCGTTGACGTAGGTTGTCATGTTGAGGGACCAGTTGGTATCAGATGCGGGGGTAAATGGTCCATGGTAGGCCATAGCGAGAAAAGAACATGTGGTCTGGCAGGTACCGAGAAGCCCGGCGCAAACAACCCATGTGACAGGAGCCTGGAAAACGAGCCATTGTGAGCGCATTGTCGCTGGCGCGGTGTCATGCCCCCGAGTCGAGTAAAGTGCTAATCCCAGACCTGAAACCTCTGCAGCTGCTGTCAGAATGCATGACAAGGAACTACGAATCTGATATACTAGTGCCCCCAAGTGTTGTCAATACGACTGCATTGTGCGGGACCACTGGTGTGTTATCGGTAACTCGTTTATTCGCCGGAGCCAGTAAATTACGGTGTTCCCTCAAGAATGATGGAAGCTGGGGTCGAATTCGCTGCGTAGATAGAAGGTTATGCCACAAAGCGTGCAAGACGTCCGAGTCAGGTGTTAACACTGGACTTCCTACTGATAGCACTGCTGCTGCTGAAGCTGTAAAAAAACCCAATAAATTTTTCCTTTGGTTTTCTTGCGGAACGCACTCATATGACGTTTCTGAATTTAACAATAAATATCCTAGTCTTCATCGTTTCGTTTTTTTCTTCAAGCTTCTTATCAAAAACAACGGGGAGGATGCTTCTCTAGCACGCACGATAGATTCTCACCGGAAGTGCAGCAGCTTTGCATCCGTTAACCCGAACCATCGACGTAGCCTTTTGCAAAACAGGATATAGCCTGCGCCTCCAGGGACACGGCTTCGCTCTCTCATTCGTGTCTAGCGTGCGTCGCGTATCCAGCGACAAAGGCGATGATCGTGTGTTCACTGTTCCGCTACACCAGCCGTCCATTTCGCTAACATCGGTTTGCTCTCTGACTATTTCTGACTCCATGGTCTTTCTACTTAGCGCGCATCAGTTTCAACGCATATTTGCGTTCTTACGCACGCGAGTCCGCGGGCTGCAATGCTTGCGGGAGCACTATGTGCGCGTGGTTGGAATTCCTTCGGCTGCGGGTTAATTCGAGAGCTGCAGCTCCAGGAGGGCCCTGAAAGAGCCTGGACGTTGCTGACCCCTGTGCAAGGGCGAGGGTATGAGCTGTTTCTTTTAACTTCCTCATTCTACACTTTGCTTCGCTGCATTCGGAAAGATTCGAGTTGTAGTGCAACTGTCCGATTTTTGGTGACTCCAACCTCCGCTTAGCTGCAGCTATGCTCAAAGAGGGCCTCGCCAATATCATTATGTAATATAGTCTGCAAGAAATTTGGGAAGTTTGATTCTTCCTTTGTGTATCTTGCGGCAATGGGATTAATAGGCACACATCAAGCATGTGCTATTCGAGTCGATAGTGTCTCAAATCATATCCATATCCGTTCGGTACTAGATACTGTAATTTGCTTCTTGCGGTCCAGCCAGGCGGAGCTGGCCTTGTGAATTGGTTGGCCATCAAATTTGTTTCACAGTTTTTTTGTTTAATGTCAAACCTTCTCTCCCGGTAGGTTTGCCTTATAGGAATTAAGTGTTCGTCTTCCGCCTTTTTTGTTTCCAGCGACTGGATGCAGTTATGCAAAAATTTGCGCGCTTTTTAAAAGTAGCCGATACTTTCTATTAACTCACTCTTAGCTTTTTCATGGAATACTTTCGCAGCCTGTCGAGAGGCGCATGAGATGGAGCCTTTAGTTCCTGTGACCGTCTAGCGGCAGTTTTAATTTTTTTTGGCAGGAGTGTGCTAAAGTTAGTATTGCGAATGTATGTTCAACCAGCCACAAAAATCTATTCATTTAAACTCCACATGTCTTCATTACTCGTCAAGACATGCCTTGGCCGCCTGGGGACGTTTGGCCTGTGGTCGCAAACACATTGCGGGTCAGCAGCTTTGAACCATAACAATTGAGCCACCATGGCTGCGCGAAATGAACGATAGAAAATGGACAAATTTTACATACATGTGCTGGAGTTATATGTACTATAGTAATGAAACAGCACAATCATATTTTCCAGACTATTCTCGTCTATTGGTGCGATATTTTTGTGCCGTACAGCAATTTTTTTTCGTGCAAGAATTCCAAGAATGCATGTGTTTTGTATTGGGTAAAATGAAAATCTTGCAACTAGAAATCAAACCGTTGGTGCGTTGGTGAGTTACACACGCAGGAAAAAGATTAACAGAACTGGCGAGTGAACTGTTTTGTAATGATTTTTTTTTTTCATTTTTTTCTGCCTAGTGTATTACACTGTGCACCGGAGAAGTGGTCGCGTGCTGTTTTTAACTCATACCACCACCGCACCCTAGTCCTCGCCTTTAACGCTCGTCAACATCTCTTCTCAAAGGAGTCTCTCCCTCATTCCCCTGTACTTCGTTGTCGTGTTTTCTCTGTTTAATGCAGTACCTTTATTCCAGCGGTGCAGTTTCTTTTGCTTACCGTTTTTCTACTGTCCTTATGAAAGGAAGAACAAGAGGAAATATAGATTCCATTTTCCAACCTTGGAAACTCTGACTACTGAGACAAAATTTGTAATTTTTTTCCGGGACTCTGAACCACTGAGCTCAACATCAGGTCACACTTTGGAAAGCCAATGCATGTTAATTCTGGCATGGTTCAGAAAACCGTACTTCTCGCCTCACTTTCTCTGGCGAGTGATGGCATTTGAATGCTAGGACATACCCTGGGCACGTGCTGAATAAAACGCGAAAGACAGCACTTCCCCTTGATCACAACAGCTGTTCTGTTTCCGTTAGTGTTTCTGCTGGCCCCATGCTTCCAGCTGCTTTACGCAAATGGATCGATGGCGGCAACCGTCTCAGGTCTCTAGCACGTGTCGTTCTCCGCCGGCTTGTTGCCCGTCACTCTTGGCTCGTGTGGATCAGGGACATTCTTCCTGCCGTCTCCCCTTTCCACCCCGCCCTGGTCGTCTCACTCTCCACAAGCATCGTTACTCTCGTCCGCTCTTGTTCCTTCCCCGGGGAATACTTCTGAAGGCCGTCTTTCATGTCTTGGTTTATTCTATTTCTCTTCTTCGCTTTCACAGAGACGTTGTTAGTTCGCTTATTTGGACACCTAATCTTGCAGAGACACTGGAAAACGGTTTCTTGTCCCCATAGAGGTGCTCGATGTGCTTGTAGAGAAATTAAATCAAGCTCAGGGCCCGTTTCCGCGCTACCATTCTATAGTGTAATGCTCTATGCTCTTTTCATGCATTTTGACTTGTCTTGTAGTGTTGTGTTGTCTTGTTGTGTCGCCGGCTTTCCGTTTTTTCGATTCTTTAAGCGTTTTGAACGCGCGTTTTCTGCGGTCATTCACATAGTGCTGATCCACTCTGAGTAGGTTGTTTGGCCTCAAATAAGGAGTGCACATACCCACTACGGGGGAGCTTCAACCCTCAGGTTTAGTTTTCGCCCTTATCATGCTTCCGAATTTTGTTTTCCTTCACCCTCATCGCCCTTCAGTAAACGTGTACTTGTTATGAAACTGAGTGAATGTTGGCCATAATTTCATGGCAGGCTATGTACTGGTTAACTGATAAATCCACTTTTTCTAGAATATGGTTTGAAGCTTTTGTTGCAGGCTAAACGAAAACGAGCGCATTTTCTGTGGACTCGTGAAGAACTAGAGAAAACTTTTCTAGCGTTTTTGATTCTTTACTTATAAAACCTCGCGAAAAATTACTTGTGTGATTTTTAGAGCATTCGCGAAGGAAATATCATCAAACATTTTAGTATTTTTTTATCCGCAAGGAACTTGACCGATTTAATACAAGTGCTACGTTAACGTTTCCAACACGACTTTATTTAACCGGCAGTTGAACTAAAAGCCAGCGAGTGTTGTAACACGGCAGCGCCAACAACCTTTAATATGTCTCAGTTGAACGCTTTGACTGAGAAGTGAGGGTCGACGGACCAGCCGCATGGGCGGAGTCAGTGCCATTTCCCGCTAACAAATGTTTCTTAATCGCTCGAAAACTTCGGTGCAGGCAAGGATGTATCATAAACTACAATTTTCACAACTATAACCACTGTAGAAACGCAAACATGTGAAGCAACAACCTAAAAGCACGGCCAAGCAAAAACGTCAAACACCGCTTTACTCTACCGTCTTCACACTTTCTGATCTTCAGCTGCGGCGTACGGTAAACTACAAAGCTGGCTCCCAAATGGCAGTCGTATGATATAATGCATAGAGTTCAGTAAAGAGGGGCAGTCTACTTACTTCTAGTGACCATATTTCTTCTTTTTGCGGCAGTAGAGAGCTTCATTTTGGCACAGTAAATGCATATCCTGTGTTGGGGGAGAGATATATGGGTTCACAATTTAAAGTGTGAATTTTTATACCCGAATTTTGCTTTGCCATGGTACTGCGCAGTTGAAAACCCCGACCATAAAGACGCGATCACAGCAGAACGAATGTGACGGCAGCCGAAAAGCATTGGGCTTCGTAAAAATGCAGTTAAGGGTACTAAAGGTACTTTTAAAGTATTATCTACAAAATTGCGCTGCTGATATCTCTCAGAAATAGCAGCTGCCTAAGTACTCCGCTAGCAGTACTATAGATGGCCGCGCCACTGTCAGCCTACCCACAGGGCGCGTTTTAAAGCATGATGAGAGGGTATGATAAAACCGCACTGGGACTACTGGTGGCTACTGTTGCACCTCATTATAACGAAGTTAGCCTAGTTATAGCCACAGGCGACTTTTACCTAACACCGTGATGTCTGAGAAAAACCTACTTGGGTTTTGGTCTTACCCCTTCGCGTGCTGTGCCGTTGTGGCCGGTGTATTTTTGCTGCTAAACCGGTTAGTTCATCCAAAGCCGTTCAGAAAATCTGCTTGCGTGAGGAATCTCTCTCGCGTGCCTGCTTTTTCTGTGGCATCTATCGGCCTCAGCGCCTATAAGACACGGCTTAAAATTACGAAGACAGTTTTTCTTTTCTGCAACATCCTCCTTGCAAAGAAGCCTTGGACAGGTGCACTGAGCGTGCTCTGTTATGCCTTGCATGCCTTCCAGCCTAAATGCATAAAGACGCGGACTCCCCGATCCAGAATTCCAGAAAAGCAACGAGAAGGCTATTGAGCCTTTTGGAAGATACGTGGCTGCAAGAATGTCGGAAGGAGCGACAACAATGGCGTCCCCACGTGGTCGAGCATGCCATCGAGTCGACGAACGGAGTGTTGTCCTCTTCAGTCACGCTGGGGTTGACAATCGACAGAGAGCTGCGCCTTCGACAGAGGTTCCGCGTTCCGGTCATCAGACGACGAAGTACGAGATCTTTCAACCACTGCTGGGAGACAGCCCGCATTCCTGTGTAACGCAGGCGCCTTCCTGTTCCACATGGGCGCAGTCCCGACCCACGTGCGCGCCCACCTGGAGGCCGTGTGGACGACAACGTGACCGGGTCCTGTTCCCTTTCCATCGACCGAGCTGGGAGAGAACATCAGGACCGCCCTGCCGTGGGTGGTACCATCAGTGCCATCGTTTGATTGGACATCATTCTTCGAACTGTATTCCCCAGCTAGAGATCTGGGGAATACGAAGAGTATTTAACGAGTTGCTGGTTTGGTACCAGAGGGGAGCCCCCCTCTTGAGAGAGACCATTTGCTGGGAGACTCCCGACCGCGAAGAAGCTCCCTTTAATGAGAGGCACTCTCAGTTGCTCTCACCTGTACAGTATGTAAATAGTCTGTATAAAGTTTTCGAAGTTTTCTTCCCCCGATGCTCCTCGTCCCTTCTCCGGCCCGACCACGCTACCCCATCCCAACAGCGCCATGCAGCCGAATATCAATACAGAAGTGAATATTTCATTCTCGCCAACGTTCACTTGTTCCTTTTGTAGGCCGTACGGGCTTTAGCGCTTAGAAAACGGGTCTTGGGGGATTAATGTCGTTGAAGGCAGGGGAGTCTAAATTCCGAATTTTAACATTGCTTTATTCGCACTCAAGCCTGAATGTGTCCCTGCAAATGCGGCCGCGTGGCAGTCGTACCCGATTTGTTGGTTTCGCCGCTTGATGCTCGAGCACGCAGTCAAAACTGCAACAACACTCGCCTTCACTTCAGGACTACAGTGCTTTTTAGTGGAGACTGGGTAAGCTAGACCGAAGGCTGTGACGTTGGCTGCCTTTTGCTCAACGCAAATTGTCTTCTGCGTTGGCTCTCTACCGTTGTAAGTCTACGTTGCATTTTGAAACCACTTCGACGTCGATTACGCCGAATAAACCACACATCTCGACCGCGACGCGAAAATGAAATTAAACTGCACAGACCACCTTAGAAGCGCAGCGGGCTCGTAGCGTGTCGTGTGCAGCGGAGTGGTTTCGGAATTGGAGAACTCCAGTTAACTTCGTAGTGTTGGAGCGAAAGTTCTGTCACGCCTAAGACGCTGACGTATCGTCCGGCGAAGCCCTTCACACGTGGCACACTTTATATGAGGAACATTTTGCGCATGTTTTGAGCGTTATGGCAGAACATGCTATGCAAGGTAATTTCGGTTTGCTCGATCGAATGGCTATACAACTGTTGCGCACCGTTGCGGATTGATACGCTCAACGTGAAGTTATGGGAGTCGTGAATTTTTAGTTTCTTTTACCTTTTCCATTTTAAAAAATTCTACTTCATAAGACTAACACATCAGACAAATACTATTGTGTGGCAGCTTTGAAGGGGAATGCTATTCCTCTGTTATATCCATTGTTTTATTTTAAATGTTGTTATTAATTGCGGGTTTAACTATACTTGCAAGACAAGCAATTAAGGTTTCTGACGTTTCCTCCAATAGAAATAGCTCTGTATTGAGCTCGTCTTGTTCATAAAGGTTACAATATTCATTGCAATTGACGGAGCCCAACAGCATCAACGCCATCAAAGTTTGAACATGGCAAGGTTAGAATATCGTCCATGGCTTGAACAACTTTGCCATTTAAAACATAAATTCCTGACATAACTACCAGTTCTGCCCCCGCATGTTTCATCACAGGGAAGAGCCAACAAAAATTGGGCAACTTTTTACAGATGTCTCCAACAATGAACTTATGAGAAATAGCAAGGCCAAAATGCAAACATATTTATTTTTATAAGTTGCCCTCTTGAGCATTGTCCCCTGACTCAGAGGCGAAACGTAGGTAGTGCAGTTGAACGGAAGTTAAAAAGCTGCGCTGTCCTACACCTGAACTATATTTGGAACTTCTTGAATGAAAGGGTATAAGAAGAAAGAAAAATATTGCCAGGTTGAGATAAAAGGGCTGAACAGGGAGTGACGTCAACTTATTCAGTTTTTTTCGTTTATTTTGTGTACACCTGCACAGGTTTGCCATTGTATAATTCGCCGAGTGCGATCACCTCTGCGCAGGCATATGTGGCTTCACTCGGAGAGTGATAGAAAGAAACGAGCACTAATGCCGCCGCTAACAAGGTGACCCTCGTTGTAACGAAGTCTAAAGCAGACTGCAGTTTCTTCGTTATAGCTATTGCTTAGTTGCAGATGTAGGCAGGCTTGGAGGAATCAGTGTTTTCAACGGTCTTCATGCAACCTTGCAGAGAGATGGCAGCATAGGTGGTGTGTAGTGTGATTCGTACACTTTTTGGGGAGCCTTCAAACACGTGCACAGAGCATTCTGCCACATATATTTACACCAGCCGAGCATTTGTGCCTCATCAACACGAGGGCATTTTACCCGTGGTACATATAAAAGGAACTTTGAAGGAGGAGGGAGATGAGGAGGAAAGGTGAGAAGATGAACCAGTAGATGGAACCAGTTTATTACCCTGCACTGGGGTAAAGAGATGAAGGGATATGATGAAGGGTGAGGGAGAAAAGGCTTCGGCAAAGTCACAGCCTGTCATGCAGGCTCGGCACTCCAGAACCGCGGGAGGGCCTGGGAGGCCCTCATCGCTGATGATCGCCGCGGCCAGTGTCCAAAAACCTTGAACTCCGTTAGCGGGCGTGAATCGATGTGTTCCTGCGCACGGCGTAGATAATGTCTTTCCGAACTGTACGCTGGGCATTCACAAATAATACCAGATATGGTCTCATCGCGGCCACAGATGTGACATGCACTTTTATCGGCCATGCCGATCACAGTAGAGTAATGGTTTTTGAATGCGGCACCAAGCCCCTGGCGAAACAGCGAAGTTGCCTCACGTCGCGGTAGGCCGGATAGAAGCCTTAGCTTCAGGTCGGGATCCAGGGATAATAGACGCGGGTTCGAAAACTGTCCGGAATTCCACAAGGCAAGCGTGATCTCCCGCGAGTGTGGTCTAAGCCTACCCGTTGCGTCGGCTCTCGAGATGGAGATGAACACAAAACTGGCTTCGTGGTGAGCAGTTCTTGCGGTGGTTGCCTGCGATGCCGCTATGTCCTGGCAGCTATTGGTAGACAATATCGTGCCCTTTATTGATGGCGGTGTGGGGGAGCTCTCGGATCTCCGCGACCAGTTGTTCATGGAACCCATGACAAATAGCAGATTTTAAGGCTTGGAGGGCTGCCGTTGAATCAGTGAAACCAGACCATTGCTGGGGTGTTTCTTCACTGATATGTTCAATGGCGACACGATTAGCGGTAAGCTCTGCACCAGTCGATGAAGTCTGGTGTGATGTTTTCACTTTCTTAACTGTGGTCCTTGCGGGGATGACCACGGAGCGAGCAGCTGCGAGTGCGTTGTGAGTGCACGCTTTATTTTCCTTTCCTACATGACACATGACCACTGTGACCGTAACGCCTCACTTCATGGGAGTAGTTTATACGGAGAATCAATACGCGAGACCAAAGGCTACCCAGGAATCTTTTGATAAAGTGATAAAGGCTCTCTTAAGTGCTTAGAAAGTAAAGGGTTTGAGTTTCTCTCTTATTCTTTTCACACCGTCGGCGACCAAGTTCTTGGGCGTTTCGTTGTTGGCGAAGATTGTAGATGCGATCAAAGCTGCGTCATAGTCCTGCCCTACCTGAGACCTCATTCGCTCCAAATGTTGCTGCTTTAACCATGACCGCGTTCACCTAAATGGAAGTCGTCCAGCAATTTTGTTTTCCACCATTGACTCTAGTATTAAGCAGCTGAGATTAGCAGCTCGTGTATACTGCCCAGCTGATGACAACGCATCGCCCGCAATGTCTTCCATGCGGGTCTCGCGGTATACAGTAAAAGTTTTAGGCATGTTTAACGCGGCAGCGTTAAAGGTCCCGTTCGGTGGGAAGCTTGGCGTCGACGTGACTGGAAAATCCTGATTGGACCAATCGGTGTCGGTGAAAAGAAAAAAAGGCAGTCAAGCGGAATCGATCAGCTGTCTTTGTGCAGGGAGCAGGGCGCGCTACCTCTGCACTAGTGAGGAATATTCTTTCAGTAGGATAAATGGAGGCATAGTAGGAGCACCTTAGACCACACGGTAGGCGAGTTCATTACAGGAAAACTTACTTATTAACGGTAACTTATTTCCTTCACCTGCTATTATCAACAATGGTGTGTAATAAAGTAGTATGTAATGGAAACAAGCATACCAAGATGATGTCTGCAAAAGGCGCCAGGGGTCCCCTTAGAGACCGTAGGGACCATCTAGCGCTGTCGAGTCATACTCTTAAATTGAACTTCAGTGTCCCCAAGTATTTGTGCGGAGAAGAAAGGGGTCAGTTATGTGCGGTAATTTTAATATGGTGCATTTAATGGTTACGTAACTGCTAGGAAACTCTATAAATAGATGTATGTACTCACAGCGATTTGGCCACTGAAGTTCACTGTGAGTTTCTTATATCCAGCAGAAGGTATATTTTATTCTCTATACACAACGCTTCTGTTCCGAGGTCTTCTGGGCAAGATTCCATGGACAAGAGGTGTTCTTTTCCTATATTCATTATTTCGTTAGAACATTTTGTTATAGCGGAGTTTGACTGCTGTCCTAACCACAACAGCGGATATATCGAGGTAAGTACTGAGTAACTCCAAAATAATGTTGTTCGTAGGTGTTACACGAAAGATATCCTGATTTCGGCGTAAACGCGATATCATATCCTATGTTATTTTGCTCCTTGGAGGTTATGTTCTTGTGTGGTTAATGTTTGTATCAGTGCCTAAAATGAGATTAAAATCATTCACAGCAGTAAAGTGACTTTTTTGCACGACTTACGCCTGCCCATCGTTTGGAAAGCTGTATTTCTTGACCATTGTTGGATAAAGATATCGTAAAATTGAAGCGAAGCGAAGTGTATATCGTCTATTTATTTTGTTCACCAGTCCTCTGACAAGGCCTTAAACGTATTGCATAAATAAACACTTCCACAAGTAAATAGGAAACTCATTCTTTACTGTTTCGAGTGTTCCGTGTGCAGAAATCGCTCTCCATTGGGCTTATTAGTTCGAGCTGTGCGAAGCAACGTGCTACTTAGTAATACAAGCTGCATTTTGCACGTATACTGCCGTGTATTTTACAACAAGCACTTAACAAAATATTCGAGCTTTTGAAGGGAAACATCTGGTGCAAGTAGCACCATTTTACGAAAGGCCCCGAAATGCATCCTCAGCTCTCTCGTAAGCAAGCTTAAGAAATATGTTTCAATGCATTCATCTTTGGTCCTTTCTCGCATAAGGTGTTAATTAAAAGTAAATACAGGTAAACGGATTCCGGCCCCTGTTAAGCAGGACTAATGCATCTTAAAAAAAGATCAGCTTTATAATTACTCGTGGAACGGCGCGCTCAATCTTGGTGGCTAAAATCTAGACCAATTGTTTTTTATTTGTAACTTTTTACTGAGCTTAAGACCTTTTTTTTCGTCAGTTTCTGCAACCCTGCAAAATTCTCTTGCGGTAACGGATAAGCGTTTTTCGGAAACAATCCGTGTTTTTTTTTTTCAAGTCCAATGAAAATCGGTAGCGGTTGCAGAGACACCTAATTGTTTGATCAATTTAAAAAAAAGTTGCTGCATGAAAGCTGATTTTTAGTGAGGCCTTCGAAGGTGTAATGATAAAATATTGAGTAGCAATGGTATATCTGAAGCTACAACCGAAGCTTAGCTGAAATACTACGCAAAATATTGGTTGCAAAAAGTACAAAATTACAAAAAAATATATGTTGCTGCAAAACAGTGTTAGTAGCATTTGGTGCAAATGCCGGCGCCTGTCTCAACGTGGCCGCCGTGTGAAGCCCAAGGCAGCTGAGCTCGACCCCCCCCCCCCCCCTCCTTTCCCCCCACTTCACGAGAGGCGACAGGAAAAATCAGCGTAGGCGGAGAAGTGGGTGCAGCCAGCCTCCAAGGGAGGTAAATGATGACCATGAACCCCTCCCTCGCCTTCTCGAGTCCCTTTCTCCCCTCGCGGTTCCAAGCAGTGCCCGCCGAGAAGGCCGCAGAAAAGAGCATGACCCCCTCCCCCCGCCTCTCTCAACCATAGTCGCCAATAACGCGGAGACAGGGAAAGCGGCACCCAAAGGAAGCAAGCGCACGAGAGCGGCTCATTCAGTGCTGCACTTCATGTAAGATGAGACTTGTATATAGCGAAAAATGAAACAGCGTAAAAAGTCATTAGCGACCCATAAGGCCAGTCAAAGGAAAGCGAAGTGCAAATTCAGCAAACGTAAAGCATAGAATCGTTAGGGAGCCATAACTGCCAGGAAACTAATGCGAAATTAATTTGCTCAAATTTCTGTCAACCGGATTTTCGGTTAAAGGAAAAAGCATCAAATGCAAAAGCTTGACCTTGAATGCTCTTTCTGTTCATGTCGTTCATCGCATCAGACCATCTGAGCACCTGTGTATCTACTTTTCTATATTTCCTTCGTTTCCAGTGAATGTTTTAACGTAAAACAAAAATTATTGCAATAAGTGTGCTTTTTGCAAAAGGCTTAAAGCTTTAGTTACTTTTTTGTAGCATAAGATCCCCTTTTTTAAAGTTAAATTTTTCAGTGTGGTAGCAGCCATTTCTAAGCAAAACAAGCAAATGTAGAAAAACTTCTAAAAGTGAACTGTGAAGTATTTCCACCAGCTGACTACACTTCTGTGACAACTAAGGCTGTAATAAGACCTCTAGCAATTAAAAAATTAAAGATCTCGGAATTTAATGTTCCCATCATTCCAAACTCTACATATAAGACCAGTTAGCAAAAATATTTATTGCGCCGTTATTTTATGCAGATTTATTTTTGTAAGTTCCCCGATATAAATGCGTGTACACCTCTTAAAGATTATCTCAGGGCAGAAAGCAGGGCATATGGCCTCCTTTTGTCGCGCCTGAAAAGCTTTCACGTCTGCAGTCACACGTGCATATATGTTTGTTTGGGTGGTACTGGGAGCAGACTAAAAATTTTGGCGAGAGCAGAACTACTTCAGCAATGGGGTGCTGAGTTTAGTTTGCAACTATCTCGATTACCGCGATTAAAATAAAAAAGCAGGCTCGTTTCGTTAACTTTTTACGTTTAATCAAGAGCTTTAACTGAGAGCAGCCAACTCAAATTCCCGTATGCTCAAAAGCCTAGACAAAGTTTCCAATAATTTCCGCGAGGATTTCTCCGCGAACGAAGCTTGCCGTAAAGTGTTGTAAAATAAGATATTCAAAATTCCTGAAACATCGTTGTCTTGGAATTGAGTTTCACAAATTGGATCACCACGCCACTCCCTTACGCGAAGACGTATGCGCTGGAAATCTTTCATGTTTTACTAACATAGCCATGATGTTTTGGAATCCTCCGGTAGCTCTCATTATTTAGGAGCTGAAAGGAAAAAAAAACACCGTATGCTCTATAGCCACACTTAACAGTGTCAGCCTCAACTCTGAAAAGGTGCCGCCAAGGCTTTACTACTTCCTCGTCTACCACTACGACGCACTCTGTGACGTAACCCTACTAGATATGTTTCCGAGAACAAACTGTTTGTAGCTCTATGAAATTCTTATTACTTGTCACCCCGAGTGGAGCTAGGGACTTAGTTTCTTTCACCGGGATATATAGGATCCTGCATGTCTACGCATGCCACACGCATCCTGAGCGACTTCACTACTTTACTTTAGCATGCATAGAAACTTCTTGTCGCTTTCAGAGCTTTCGCTTTATGTTTCCAGTTGTTTTCTTGTTTTCACACCGTTAGTGTTTTTCATGGACATAACAAGAGTCCATCTTTAAGAAACTCTTATAATTAATTACGACTTAACGCCAGTTTGCAACTTTTTTTCTCCTGAATGCAAGCATTGCTATGGATTATCTACTGATGCGTCAGAAATCCAAATAGGAGAAAAAATTCCTGACAAGTAGTATATGGGTGTAATATCAGAATGGTTGATCCTGTTGCCTAATCTTGAGCAGTGTGGTCGACTTACATCTCAAACAGGGTTTTCGTGGCCGCAGTCTGCCACCGGAAAACCGACACCCTGGGGCAAGTGACCTGTCAACTCATTCCTGGAAAATGCCTTCTATTTTCCGCACTTGAAAACTTTCAATACCGTTCCCGGAATGAAGCCGCTACCGCCGACTCCAGATGCGACCTCCCGGTAATGCCTTCTACCTCGAACTGCAGCTTTTGGAGGCTGTCACTACAAAGCCTTAAGAACCAGCTATGGAAAGCCCCTACAAAAACAAGAGAAGGCTGCGCACGAGCTAACCAGGCCTCGGGATATTGACATATTTGCTACGGTGAGAGATTGCCGATTCGCTGAAGCTTAGATAGCTGCGTCGAGACAAAAGATCAACATCTCTTGCTCGAGCCACACTTATTCCCTTCCCGGCCCTAATCCTATCACGGCGTGCATGCATATATAGGCAGCACACGTGGCAAGACCCAGCGAAAATCCGAGTGTGACCGAGTAGGAGCACCGCAGTTATATCTAAGAATACATAGGGTGCTCACCACATTGAGTGTGCCGCCCGGGAAATGTTAGGAGCAGAGAGAACTTACAAGGAGCGTCTCTTTACTTTGTAGGCAGTAAGAAAAACGAATCATCACATTAACTTACGAAACGACTGTCTGCTGGTTTTATGTTCTAAGGCGACAGCTGCAATCCTTGGGGTACAACTTCTGATTTCGATGTAGATGAGATAATGACCTGCAAAGCCTCTCAAGATTAAACCGAAATTAACTGCCTGGTGGTGTGGCCCAACCTATGGTACTGTGACCATGTGATCATATGATTATGACCGTTGATTACCTGACCTTGACATTTGACCTTAGCCCTTGACCTCTACATTTGATTTGAGACAGTGGGCGCCAAATCGAGATTAACCTTCATTGCACAACGTCAAAACAAACTTAACTGAATGGTGGTATGACACAAGCTATGGTAGCATGACTATGTATGTGATCGTATGACTATGACCATTAATTACCTGACCTTCACCTTTGATCTTCACCTTAGAGCCTTGACATTTGATTCGATACAGCGGAGACCATGATTAGCAGACCTTCCGGCCGTAAAATGGGCTCAAGCCACGTTGAACATCAGCCATTTTTTCCCAATTTTGTTTTATAGAGTTCATGATTTTTCTGTACTCAAATTGCAGCTGTTTATTACTTGTTCTACACTGAAATCCGAATAATCTTTCCAGCTAGGAGCTTTGAAAGATTAGCATAAACAAAGTTTATTTCACTTTGAAGCATTCCAAGTGTTCTAAGCCATCTTTCTTGCACTAAGTGACAGCGGCAAACCAAACGCTGGCAGCAGGCGGGATAATGTTAGGCCTAACTAAACTTTCAAACCAGAGAACCAAATGGCGTAGTTATTCTTTATACTCTCGATTGAGGGCCTAAAGTGGGCCAGAAATAAAACGCTCTCGGACGTAAGTAAGCAATCACAGTGCCATCGCGTCATTTTCATGAATCCACGGACGTATGCATAGCAGCGCTTTCAAAGCCCGGGCTCCGTGAGCGAACCAGTCTATTCCGCCGAGGAGGCCAGCCGCAAAAGGAAATTAAGCGATGGAATAAGTGTCCCGCCTTCCATTGTCCAAGCACGCAAGAAAAAAGTGCTCGTTTCGAAAACCCGCATTCGCTCCGACATTGTTTCTTCACGCGTAGCAGCGATGCATGGGGAGGTGCGTTAATGTCTGCGAGAAGCCTACTACCACGTCTGTTTCTTTTTCAAATCACAGCAAAGCAAAAGCTTGAGCGGGCTGCATTAGTTTGGTGGCTCACTATTTCGCGTACTTTAAGGAATCCGTACAGTTTTCTTTTTTTGCGTACACGTTCTGCTCGCGCTATACTGAAAACCACAACAAGTGCCACCGCCAATTCATCCAGCACTCGTTATTGTTAGGGCGAAATACATTTAAGACTTATATATTGAAATTATTAGGCGACAGTCCGCACAAGGATAACTCGCCGCCCACGCACAGGATTATTTGGAGAACACTAAAGACTACTAATGTGTTTGTCATGCGTGCACTGTGTGTCACGGGGACGTGTAAGAGATTGTATTGTTGTTGGCCAGTGTTGGAGTGGGACAGCTTTAAGGTGGAGGACTGTCCAGGGCGCGTTGAAAGGTTAAACAGAGGATTGATGTTGACCTTGTTCGGTTAAGCAGACATTGGAAAATAATATAATTTAGTATTTTATATATAACAACGGACGGTGGCT